>JABXWE010028206.1:0-10007 GCA_014611495.1 Limonius californicus
GGTGGTAACTTGAAGAACGTGTTGGTGACAACCAGTTGTTCTTCTGTTGCAAAAGTACATAATCGATCTCCACGTTCGTTACGTTCGCCCAGTCCAAAAGGTCCTATGATTTCACCACACCTTCCTTGGCCAATCTTGGCATTGAAGTCGTCCATTACTAGAGTCATTTCATTCTTTTTTACTTTCTTCAGGGCAGTACTCAAGTCATCGTAAAATATTTCAATTATATCGTCAGATTTATCGGCCTTTGGTGCGTATATTTGAATTATATTGGTTTTGATGGGAAAAGAATTAATCTGAATTAGGAGCATTCTCGCAGAGATTGGGACAAAGTTTGTAACATATTTGGCAATTTTGTTATTTAGAATAATGCCAACTCCATGCATATGTTCACCGTTAGTGTTTCCTGAGTAGTAAATTATCACATTACTTGTGAAATAATTTTTCCAAATATAATCTCCAAAATCCAACTGTATTATTAATGTTCTAGGAATGTAGATCTACTTCATGATATTATGGATGAAATTAGTGAACAACAGATGGTGAGTCAGGAAATAACGGCTGCTATAAGTAATCCACAAGTTATTGGAAACGACATGGATGAAGATGAGCTATTGAAAGAACTTGAAGATATACAACAAGAATTGCTACAAGATGATCTGCGTAAAGTTGGTCCAACAATTTTGCCAAATGTACCTCATGGAGAAATTATCAAGGACACTCCGACTGCTACCAGTAAGTGTTTTAGAAATTGTGGTTGCATTTCAGTTTCTTTGTTAATTATTTTCTTTTTGTTAACGTAAATTTTGTGTTTTAGATAAAGCTGAAAGTGCTGATGACATGAAGAAACTGGAAGCATTGGCATCGTAGGAAATAATGAAACATTCAGAACTGTGTCTGCAACTAACTACGGTTTAATGATATTAATTTTATAATAAATAAAACATAACTTTCCCGTTAAAACCGCCCTTAAAAAATATTGATATAATTAAGAATAGATGATTACTATAACTGAGAATATATAGTTACCTGATATTCATTTTCTATGATTTACTTATTGTTTTTTAATGTACTTAACTAGTTTAGCATAATTGCAGCTCTTTATATTTATACTCTGTAATTTATTCCTATGTTGGGAGGTACCTAGGTACTTTTATAAAATAAGTAACACAATAAATTGTATTACATACAACGTGAACATGAACGTGCATAATGAGGAGGCAGTAACCAAATTCTGGGATCGGGTGAATCAGGATCTTCTGCATTAGGAATCAGCATCACTATCGCTAAGGCTGGAATTAATTCAAACTGGAGGAAGTCCAGGTATTGTTCACCACCCAGCGTTCCGGCAAATAAGTACGATCCAATAATTCGATTACCCACTATCCTAGCCCACACGTTAACCTTTTGGGGATAATGTGTATTCGCCTCCATCATCCAATGCGGATTTTCAACCGCCCAATAACGGCAATTTTGCTTATTAACAGTACCATTTAAGCAAAATGTTGGTCCATAAGAAAAGACAATATTTCTAATAACTTCAGGATTTGCATTGGAGAGGTCCATCATTATCTCACCAAATTGCGCTCGTCGATCAAAATCATCATCAGACAGTTCCCGCACCAATAGCACTTTGTACGGGTGAAATTTTAACTTATGAAGGAACCTGCATTTTTTGACGTATTAAGATGTGAAGCGGCTCCCACGAGGGTTGAATGTGGATTTTCCTGCACCATTAACAAGGCATTCAATTGTCTGTCTTCATCTAAAGCCGATGGACGTCAGGCTTATCTCGTGTATGTCTAAGATCTCGAAATTTGTTCTCAATTTGAATTACAGGTTGCCAAATGAGAAGTTTCACTTGAGATGTGCAGAACAGGAAGCAAGACAGTATTCGTAGCAAAGAGAGGACTTACTCTCGGTTCTCCACTTCGGCAAAGTACACTCATGTTAGTATTTTAGTAAACGAACGGGCTCGCACAAAGCTTATTTTCTTTCATAGTCTCTTGTCATACACAGTGCACGTAGTTGGTAGATGTTTTTTCATCGAGTGACATTATAGTTCCAAGTTAGATTTTTGAAGTTTTTTTGTTACAAATAAGGTAAGAAACAACTCAATTTTAACCTATTGTAGTTATTTTTATTTTAGACTGAGTATTTATTATTATTTAGTACTAGTAGGTACACACTTGCCACGCTCAAATTCAACTCAGTAGAAGTGTGTATTATTTTTGCTGGGCAAGTGTGTACTAATACACACTTTCCCCATATATGATTACCCGTTGCTAAAACTACCCTTTATTTCAGGAAACTTTGTCTCAGTCATTACATTAAAGTTAAAATGGGTAGAATATATGTAAGAAAAAGCAACAGGGCAAGTCTTACACAAAAAGAGGACTTGGAACGAGCTATGGAGGAGGTCGAGAGTGGAAGGAGTACCGCATATAAGGCTAGTGCCAAGTACAACATACCAAAGATGACACTTAATTACCACATAAGGGGCATAAGAGGGAAAAAAGTAATACCACGTAGGAGCACAGTTTTTGCATTAGAATTTAGATGAAGAAAATAAATTGGCAGAGGGAATAAGAACAGTGGAAAAGTGGAGATGGGGATTAAGTAGGGTGGAATTATTAAGAATTGTAGGTGACTACGTTAATCGTAATCGACTGAAAACTCCTTTCAAAAACGGTGTACTTGGGAAAGATTGGCTTCTGGGGTTTTCTAAAATGCATAATCTGTCCATAAAGAAGCCACAGTCAGTAGAGTATGCCCGTAAAAATAGTATGGACCCATTTCTAATAAACGAATATTGCCAATTATTAGAAAAAACGCTAGACGACCTTGATTTGCATAATAAACCACACCGCATCTGGAACCTCGATGAATCGGGTTTTTGCCTAGATCCCTCTAAAACGAAAATTGCGGGAAATAAACGGACTGCAGCTTCACGAACCACAGCTGGCGCTGAAAGAGGAAACGTAACAGTTCTTATGGCAGTAAATGCCGCAGGCCATAAGACTACCCCTTTTATAATATTTAAAGGTAAGCATATCTGGGTTGAGTGGGTTGCTCCGGAAGGCCAAGGTTTTCTAGGAACCACGTACGCCGCCACGGCCAATGCATGGATGGAGTCGGAAAATTTTTTAAATTACTTTGTGAAGAGTTTTCTAAAACAATTGGTGAAACTAGGCCAATTTTATTAATATATATGATGGACATATATCTCACGTTGATGAACGTCTTATATCAAGTGCGTTGCGAAATAATGTGACCATATTGAAATTGCCGCCCCATTCCAGTCACCTGCTGCAACCACTCGATTTAAGCGTCTTTCGTTCACTAAAGACAAGATGGAATGCAGGAGTTGTACAGTGGCAAAGGCATAACCAGGGTTACAGGATTCCTAAAAAACACTTTAGTAGGCTAATAGGAAAAATGTGGAGAGAAACCCAACCTGAAATAGTAAACAGCGGTTTTATAAAAGGGAGGATATTTCCCTTTAATTCTAAAGTTATCTCCGCAGATAACAACGACCCGCTCGCATTAAAACGATGAAAAACTCATCAGAAAAACAAACAAATTGAAAAACGTTGAACCTGGAACATCCACATCCAACCATGTAAAACGAGATGCCGATTTTGGCATTATGGCCCCAGATAACGGGACTTAATTTGAAGAGCTGCTTCTGGAAATGGTGAAACAACACAGAGGATGGAAGACAAAAAACCTAGAAGAAAACTGGCGGGTGGAGCCGAAATTATAACTGCTGCAGAGGTACTTACACGTTCACAAGAAAAACAGATTAAGAAGCCATCGAAAAAAATAAAGTATCTAAAATAGTAATCGAATCAGAAACATCATCATATGAAGAAGTAATTTGTGAAGACAAGAGTGATGATTATGATATTGTAACTTGAAGAGTTTGTAAGTAAACAAAAAATTTTTTGTAGCTGTCGAAAAATAAAATATCACGGTTTTACACACTTGCCCCAGACTTTACTATTTCTTGATATGTGCATTAGATTTGGCTCGCATACACACGGGGAAGTGTGTACTATGAGCATTAAAAAATATATGAGTAGGAATAAATACGAAAAATCGTCCATAATAAAGTTATATTGTAAAGATTTATAGGCAATACCCATAAGTGTATTATACCAAAATTCGAAATCTACAACTCAAGTGCTTTGTTTAAAAATATGGTATATGTATAAACTTTCCAAATATTGCTACACACTTACCCCACCTTACCTTAATGAAAATTCGAAAGAGAACGTAATTGAAAATTAAATAAATAATTAGCACAAAATAAAACAATACAGCGAGTATAGAAGGAGCATTATCAATGTTATCTAATTCTGGTAATTAAAACAAGTATTTTCGTTGGTTTTCATATTTTAACATGCCCAATAAAAACCTTTTTCCTCAAGAATCAAATTTAAATGATAGCCAACGATCCCATAATATGCAGTTTGTGCTACTTGCTACGCTACCACAAACAAGAAATCCTCGACTTCATGTTTTATTAACCTATTTTAATTTTGTCAAATTAGCAGTAACAATTTCTTATCAAAAATAACCTTATGAGAAGCTGTAGTAAATGGAAAATATAATGTGTTCTGAAATACTCGCATGTTATCAAGGAATTTATTTCAATTTGGCAACTCCGCGTCCATATTGTTTCTAATCCTCCTAAACTTCGAATTTTTCAGTCGATTAGTGTTATATCTAATTGGCTTACGCAAAAATGGGAGGTAAAACTGCAGCTGGTTTTGTAATATTCCGCAGATGTGCAAGTACAATCCAATATCTTTTATTACAAACATCTTATGGCGAACATCATTGGACACCACCTAAAGGTAATTATGCTTTCTGTTTTCGGGGTCTGAAAACCTGAAAGTGGTGTATGATATACCTCTTCCGTGATTTTTGCAGGTCATGTTGATCCCGGAGAAAACGACGAAATGATAACAGCCTTACGTGAAACGCAGGAAGAATCAGGACTTACGGAATCGGATTTAAAAGTATATAAGGAATCCAAACGTGTTTTAAATTACGATGTAAAAGGGAAACCAAAAATAGTTATTTATTGGCTGGCGGAGTTGATCAATTCAAAGGCTCAAGTAAAATTGTCTGATGAACATCAAGATTTTAAATGGCTGGGGTTGGAAGAGGCTTGTATTTATGGAAAATATAGTGACATGCAAGATATGTTAAAGTATTACGATAATTTTGTAAAAACCAATTTGAACTGATAATAAATGATTGATAGTGTCTAAAGTAGTTTAAATCTGACAACACTGCCATTGGACCGCTGTCATTGAGCTGTCAAAAACTCCAAATTTCTGAAAGAATTCTATCATTGTGTATTACTCATACATAATTGCGTATGTAATAAAATTTCTATAGAAACATTTATCATTAGTTATCAATAAGTGCGTGTAAGAATAACCAGCACCATGAGTTTTTTCTCGAATTTGTTTGGGGGCAAGAAAGATGCAAAGGGGCCTACAACAGGGGAAGCAATACAAAAGCTGAGAGAAACTGAAGAAATGTTGATAAAAAAGCAAGAATTTTTAGAAAAGAAAATAGAACTCGAAATAGATACAGCTAGAAAGAACGCAGTGAAAAACAAAAGAGCAGCTATTCAAGCTCTAAAGCGCAAGAAGCGATATGCGAAACAGCTTGAACAAATCGATGGCACACTTAGCACAATCGAAATGCAAAGGGAAGCTCTCGAGGGAGCTAACACAAATACTGCTGTGCTGACTACTATGAAAGACGCCGCGGATGCACTTAAACAAGCTCATAAACATATGTAAGTATTAAAATATAACGTTTCGAGAGGGTAATATGTAAATCTGTAGATATTTTTCTTATCGCTGCAGGTTTTAACCTCAAATTGAATACAAATGAGCAACTTTAGTTACATTAACTAATGCAGCTTATACATTTACTTTATTTATGTGATATTTACTGTAACCTTGGAATTTTTATAGTGTTCCTGGATTCACAGTACAATATAAATATTGCTACCTAATACCAACATCTATAGATGGTATAAAATAATCAATTGCTGTTATAAAAGAAAATAGAATATTTTGAATAATGGATTTTGGATAAACCACAGAAATAAATGTAGCAATATCGTTGCTTAAATACTTTCAGTGGCTGTTGCAAGATAATAATATTCAGGCTAGTAATGATTCAGATATTGTGTTATGTTTAATACATTTCATACATATACAGACTATCTGTGGTAGCTGCTACACTACTGAATCTCTGAAATGGTAAGAGATGAAACGTCGGTTAAATGTGACTTAGGAATGTACATTTCTCCAATTTTTGATTTCCCTAGCAAACTAGACAGGCGTTGACTTAGTTTCTTTGAATTAAACAGTTTGCTTAGGAGTAGAAATCAAAAACAACCTTAACCGAAAACATTGCAGATACTTGTTAGTAGGTTGTTTAAAATACTTCATTTTTTAAAATAATATATAAATCTTTTTTTTACATGAATGGCGTATGTTATCCTCTTTTCGATGATGAAAAGGTTGATATATTTATTTTACCATGCAGATATATAAGAAACACATTTGCTAACAACAAAGTAAATGAGAAAACAACAGTTGTAAATTGTTCTTCGTTATTTAAGGTGTTTTTCTTAAATATCTTTGTAATTTTTGAAAATAATTTTATTTACTCTTATATTGTTGAAATTGCGTTTATACCTCCATTGATATCATGAAACACAATAAGAAAGAAGGTATCTATTTCCTTTTCTCAAATTGCGGTAGTTTATTGTTTTAATGGACAATTTGGAGTGAACAGACTTTATGCATATTTTTGGAAAATAATAATGAAATTTTAATACCGTGCCAAGCACGCAATTTTTGTCCCATTTAACTGAACTTCTGTCTCTTACCACTTGCGAGATCCTTGTGTACTTGCTATAATAGATAGTTTGCATAGCACACAATTGAAATCCTACGAAACAATAATATGATACATTTTTTCCCACTCACTGAAGACTGATGTTTGTAATATTACAAGTATATTTTTTAAGGAGTAACTAACCTTTTGTAACTTACTGTTATTGTCACAGGTAAGCAATTTAATTACAACTTTTCCCTATTCAATTTTTTAGGTATCTAAAACTCTAGGAAATAACTGAAGTTAGGGAAAAACCAGACAATGTAGTAATTGTAAAGTCAGTTCCTGAAACGTAATAATCATAAAAGAGTTTTCCAATTTTATAATTTCAGAGCTCACGAGTCATAAAATTATTTATTGGTCATACAAATTTATAAAATCTGGTTTTCCAATACACTACCCAAAATAAAAAATACAAATTTGTATCAATCAAAAAAATTAAATGTTAAATACTTGATAGCCAGTGAACATGAGTAAATGTACGTAGGTGCTTTATTTTTAGAAAAAAATACAAATTAGTTTCAAAATTGGACCATGTTGTATTATATTTACCTAGTTTTTCATTACACAAACTAGAATTAATTTCATTTACATACTTTTTTTTTCATTTTAAGGTACATTTGTGTAGTAATTGTAAATAGTTATTGTTTTATACTTCAACTAACTATTGATAAAATACAGGTATTGTTTATTATACGTATTTAACTACTATTGTAGAGCACCTGAAATAATTTGAGTTGAGATATCATAAGAAAATGGGGCAGACAACTAGCTCAGTATCTACAGCAGATGCTGGATAACGTAAACTAATACAGACCCGAGTGTGTTCAAATTATCAAAATGTTTGCATTAGCGAGCGTGATTTTATTAATAAGCATATTGTTAAAAGAAACGTTTAATAACACAATAAATATTTTCTTGCCAATTGTGTCATTCCAGCACCTAGTGCAACCTCATCTATGATTTTCAGTTTGTCACTCATATGTACATTATAAAAACAATAAAAAAAGAAGTGTTTACGTTACCGAGCTGTACAGGTTGATTACCTTATCGGGCGTTCCATTTGATCCTATATTAAGAATTTTGTGTTTACACTAGCGCGATGATTCCATTATCCGGTGTTTACGTTATCGAGCGTCTGCTGCAGGTACTTATTTTTAATAATATATTTTGTTGACAAAAATTTTAAATTTCAAATGGCATTTTTTAGTTTTATGCATTTATTTACCTGCAACAAGAGTTTTTATTTTTTGAGTTAACTTTCAGAGTTTCTTCTTCGAGTGCTGTCTGTTAGTATTAGAGGTTAGGGGACCACAGTAGAGTAGTGGCCTCTTGGCTGCGAAGTTATTCTACCAAAGTCTCTTTGTTCGAATAGTGAACACTGCACTTACCCAGGGTGTTTGTGCCGTCTTAGTTATAGTTGGGGAACATTAGACCCGTACATAGCACGAAATGCGATGAGCCGGGATAATTTGTGTGGAATGAGAATCATGGAGTTGGCATAGGGTACTTTGTGGTTCTTTAAAAAAAAAGTAACGCAGGTTGGCAGTCACATTGGCATATAGTTCGTTGTTTTCGACAGGTCTGAAGAGCATGTTTGAATCGATTTCTGTCTATACTCTGATATTCCTCAGCTGTGACATTTTGCTCTTCGTCTTCCCTTAATTTTCCTTTTTATTATTATTTGTGCCGTACTGTATTTCTCAAGATGTATCCTAAATACACTGTTTTTGTTGTTTTAATGAATGTAAACACTTCTCGTTTTTTTTCCCATTCTTCTCAGTACTTCTGCATTGCTTTATGTGTTATCCATGCAGTTTTAAATATTCTTCTACACAGCACACCTCTAAAGCTTCCAATCTGTTTTATTGCCAATTGTACGAGTGTCCACGATTTCACTCCATAAAGTAACATTGATCATACATAGCATTTTGTCATATGCCATCATATCTGGATGTTTAGATTTTTGTGACATCGTATAGCTTTCATTCGTAGAAATCTGCTGACAATTTTTATTCTAGTCACAATTTCTTTGTCTGGATTTAGATCTTCACTTAGCCAGCATCCAAGACATTTGTTCTATTTGTCTTCCATTTATTCTAATGCCCGTTAGTACATTTAGATGTTTAAATATTACCATTATTTTTGTTTACTTAAGATTCATCGACAGCCTCATTTCTTTGCTTTTTGTGTTAACCCTGTCCAACAATCTTTGTAAATCTTCAGCTTTATCTGCTATCATCACGGTATTGTCAGTAACTTATCATTTTTAATTTTAGTTTTAAAATGTATAAATTTATTGTGATACTGATTAGTTTGAAAGTTTAGAACAGGGGTGGGCAAACTTAAAACTGGTATGTTCGACATTAATTTTTCTTATTTATGCGCGATCGACTTCGAAAAATGGGTTAAATTTAAAACAAATAAAAATTTAATTAAGGTCTTCATTGATAATAATATATTAAATACATTGTATTTATTATTTTGTCCAATGTACTTTATTGATAAATATTTTGGATAAATTTTTTGATGTAGATGCGTGACATTCCATTTCATCAACAAGTCTTGTAAAGTTAGGTTTGTAATCACTGATGCACATTCGAATAGATGCCATTAAGTGGTCATCAGTCAGAGAACTCCTAAATTGCGATTTGATGTTTTTCATTTGACAAAACGCTGCTTCACAAGATAAGTGGAACCAAAAAATGCAAATATCCTAATTGCCACCGATCTCAGTAATGGATATTTTTCTTCTGGTAATAAATTCCAAAAATAATTTTCATTTGCACGTGCTTTCGGAATTAAATCTGATTGTATTGTTAAAATTTCTAACTCTAGATCCGATGAATGCAATTGAAAAGTATGAGTTAGATTTGATGAAATATCCTCGTTATCGAATTCTCCAAAAGGAAATGAAATAAATTCAAAAATCGGTTGAAGATTATTGAGATTTGCAATTCGTCTGTCAAATTCTTGATTAAAATTTTCCAGTTCAGAACAAAACATGTCAATATTACATTCACCAGTAAGTTTAATATGTTTTTCTAAATATGGAAAATATTTAAAATTTT
>JABXWE010028208.1:0-13142 GCA_014611495.1 Limonius californicus
CACAGCGAAATGTAGTCGATCCGCTGGGGCGTTCGAATCCCAACTGGGGCGACTGCATTTCGCTTAGTTCAGTTTAGGGTGCATGTTGCATGAATGTTTAGTGTGTAAGGGACGCCCGCACCCCACTGAAGTAATGCGAAAGCGGTTCCGGGGGGGATGGGGGACGGTAGTATGAATGAATGAGAAAAAAAGTTTACTTTTTATAACATGGTGTTTCCTAAACCCTTTTGCGTTTCAGAGTGGTACACAAGCAAAGGTATAATTTGAGATCCCCACTAGCATTAGTGCACAACAAGAGTTTAAGCTTGTCTTTCATGGGTTTTTCTTCTGGCATTGATTACTTCTTTTTTGTGAGATGAAGGTTCCTCTAGGGTATCTTCTTCCAGAAAAGGCTGGTTTCAACACAATTAAAAATTTAGTGGGGAGTAAATGCCTGACTATCTTCAACAATTTTAAATTCCCCAACAATCTTTTCAGCGTCGTCTTTGCTAGCACTGGCAGCCTCCCTATGCTTTACAACACTATGAATGCAACTTCGCTTCTTAAACCTATCAAACTACCCCCTACTTGCCTTAAATTCATCTGTTTGAATACTGGTTCCAGGGGTGTCCCACTTAAGGTCACCCCACAACTGCATGGCTTTTTCACAAGAAAATGTTTCAGAAACCCTGTCACCAACCAAATTTCGTTAATCCAGAGTAACAAAAGTTTTTCAATTTTTTCAAATATAGGTGACCTATTCACAGCAAGAACAGCCAGTCTGTTTGCTACATTAGCTCCTCCGATTGCCTCTTTATCTTTCAGTATGGACGATGTTGTCGATTACGCCATTGGGTGATCAGGTTCGAGACGCGAGTGCCACTTTCAAACTTCATAATGAGGCCTTTTTTCTGTTTAATTGTTGTTCTCACAGTTTTCCTTTTAGGCTTGGTTGAATCATAAATCTTCTTGAGTCCCATGATTACCCTTATTTTCAGTGAAAATTGTTACGGGCCAATCGAGCCTTTTCGACGACCCGTAAACAAGCGGATGGAAAAGGGCCTACAGCTTAGCTCAGAGGAGTAGGGGGAGTTCGTGAAAATCGCTTATGGGAGAAAATCTTTAGTTATGTACAGGGCGAGTCAAAATAAGTGGGCGCCACCTTCCAAATCCAGCTGAATGTAGGTCCTCGTGGAAGGCCGAGAAGCCAACAGCTACGGGAACGGAACTTACCGTGATTGTGCCTCCTCCTATATATTTAAAGCTTGCAAAATTCTTACACTAACAAGTACAAAAGACACAATAAGAGACAGTAAACTTTAAAACACATATAATAAAATAGTTAGAATATGACAATACAATAAAATAACACGAGTTATAACGCAAAAAGTTTGAATTACATGGTTAAAATTCTTGAACGTTCAGAGAAATGGACTCGCCGCCACTGGTGCAACGAGATTTACGTTCTGCAATCAGCTACGAAACACCAATGACGCTGAAGTTCACAAAAATAGAATATAATCTAGTAGTTTTATTATAAAACAAATTAACACCACCTATGACGACTGAAGGTAGTTTTTTTTTTGTAATTGCATGAAGTTAAATTTGAAGTCTGCAAGTTAACGCGAGCACAAAAACTGGTCTGTTTTACCTTAAAGTTCGGAGAATAGGAGCGGCCAGCACGATACTAGTTCACAAGATGATGATGAAAGTCCATGGGTACGATCCTGAAGCCTGGATAGAAGGAAATCAACATCCAGGGGCCCGGAAATTTGATGCATTCAGTGCACAAATGAAAACCGCAGAGCGACGGGAGTTGGTTTCGCAACGGCGATTGGTCAATTCACCAACGAATTGCTTTTTACCGGGGTTCAATCTAGTGTTTCCCTTTTAAATCCGGCACTAGCCGATGGTCTGTTTATACCCCTTGGTAATAAAACAGCGAGACGGAACACACATAACAGATACCCCTTAACAAAACTCAAAAGCCGCCACTTGCAGCACTCGATATAATTACGGCCCTCCCCTAGAGATGTAATTTTGGGAAGGTCCGGAGCCGAGAAAGGTGGAAGATCGACTGACTTAAAAATGTAATGGGGACCTGCACTTCTCCCCTCAAAATTGCACCATATTTTGAAATGTTATGCAAGAGTTCTAGAAGGAATTTCTAACACGTGCAACTGCCGAGATCAACACTTCCGGGAATTTGGTCGGCAGAAAATCAGCCTACAAAGAAACTTTCAAGGTTTAAGGGAACCGGTCATAACTCAATTTTCAAGACAAAACAAAATAGCGAAAATGGTAACCCAAAATAAGACTGCAATTAAAATGACGAATTCTGACGAAGCGGCAAACAAATTAAGAAATTAATTCATATAAAGCGGCACATACCAAAATGAACATAACAAAATAATTAAAAATAATGCAACGTTTCTATGTCCTATTAAAGTTCTTTGGTCGGAACAGATCTATGCACGTTTTTTCCCTTTTCCTTCCTCGGGTCCGTCTATCACAGGTTCTGAAGACACACCACAGACTAAAAGGCTTATTGACATTATGCTCACCCTGGTAATTTAATCCATCTATAGGTCTTTCATAGGCTGTCTGTTGAAGTCCTATGGTTGCCTGAACATGTGTTGCACAGAACGTGCATCGATGTTTTTGGTTCCTCACTGTAGACTAGAGTCTACATGTGGGATCTCCATCAAATTTTTGATCCTCCTGAGGTGTTCCTTAATAGTCGCAGGATTCTAAACCGTGTTCTGCTTAACTGAAGCCGTTCTTTAGCTCTTTTTGGGCAAGCTGAATTTATAAATGCCTTGCTGTGGTTCAGTCCTCGTCTGTGAGCCCAGTAGATATTGTGTTGACTGCAAATTCATTCGCTTACATAACTGCAAATTGCATTCCTTGGCACCACCAGCGCTGGTTCTGGCCCCCAATAAAGACCTATTGATCCCTGCCTTGGGAGTTTATCGGTTTTCTCATTGCCTTCGCTCCCACAGTGACCTGGAAACCAGAACGGTCTCACCAAGCATGTGGTACGTACTGAATTCCAGGCAAACGTACGAGTGCCAAGTCGAAAATTGTTTGAAAAAGTTGGACGTATACCGAGTAGAGAGGCGGACGAATGGTGAGGTTTAACTGTATATGTACGTAGTCTCATTATCTTTTGTGAATAAGCCTGTATATACAAATACATTTTTGGGAGTTTAACCCTTAGTGCTTTTAGCGGTAAAAATTTGAAAGATAATGCAATCTCCCCGCACCCCATTTTCATTTCACGCTATGGACTCGATGAACGTATGTGAGGTTATGTGTATAACATTTTTACCACATAGAAGTAGGCAGTAGCAGTTTACTTTAAAACAATTGCAAATAACGAAGTATATGTGAAACTCAAGTTTTTATTTAAAAATTCCTACATTGGAATTTTGTTTGTAAACTTTCCATCACTGTTGACTGTAAATTGAACTACCAAAGGAAATACCAAAGGTTAAGAATTTATGTGGTAGTTTTGAAAAAGATATCCTGCAAGTTTTTAGTACTGAATTACTTACTGGTAATTTTAATAAAGCAACATGTGTTTTATTTGTTTTATGATATTAAAGAGCTTTTATCTATCCGATGTGAATAAGTCTGTATATACACATGAATTTTCGGTATTTTAACCGTTAGCGCCTCTACCAGTAAAAATTTGAAAATAGAATGATAATAGAACTTCTGAAGATGGGCGGTTTATTTACTTCTTCATTTTGCCCTAGGGACTCGATGAATGTATGTGTGGTTTGAAATATAAAATTATTAAACCAAAGTTTTCTTGTAAATCATTGAAAATCTGGAAATATTTGTGGACCCCATGTTTTTAACGAATTTCTATTTCTATGTTTATTTTGTAAATCTTTCATTGCGATTTTGTTTGGCACGTCCCTGTTTTACACATCAGTGTTGACTGTACATTGAAAAATCAAAGCTTAAAAATGTATGCGAAAGAATTAATAAATTAAAGTCATTTGCTTCAACACAAGATATTGTTATAATTTTTAATACTAAATAAGTTTAATAAAGGAAAACAAGCGATTTATTTGCATTATAATATTCAAAGCTTTCAAATGTAGATCGTTTTGTTGAATACAAGCTTTCACGGGATGTAATAATGAATTTTCTATTGAACTAATACATACATTTTAATCATTTCTTATGATATTCTTGATTAGAATCAGTTGAATCATGTTTAAATAATGGCTATAACTCCCAACACTGCCTGTACAAGGCTCATTATTGATAACAGAGCTATTGGCTTGTAGTATTACTTTGTTTATAATTTTTTGCAAGATTATTTAGTCTTCGCCAAAAAGGCTGTCAGAAAGAAAATTGATTTAGATTACATATACAATTATCATTTAGTCTAAAGCAACTGAGTTGCATATTATTTGTATTGTGTCAACTTTATGGTTTACTTAATAGTTTGAGGCCAAGTTACTAATAATCTGTATAATTTACTAAGTTTAAAATTTTTGAAGTAAGGGTTAATTGTTTTGCCCACTTTAGATAATTTTAATTTTCTTATAATATAGTGATTAACATGAAAACTGCTTATATTGTTATAACAACTTTGTGTTGTATGTGGCTGGTAAACGTGATTCTAACATATATTTCTTTTAGGAATTCTGTGTTTACATTAAACAACGGTGATAGCATGTCTTCAATTGTACCAAAATATTATAGTCGCAATGTTAATGAGTGACAATGATGCATTGGAGAATCTTTGATATTCACAACTGGCACTGATTAAATTGAAGCCAGGATAATTTTCAGCAATAATTTTAACCACTTTGTATACTAAATCTAATACTGATGACGCCAGATACTAATTTCACTTGTTAAAATTTGTCAGATTCTATTTTTTGTATATTTGTTACCAATTTATTTTGTATCCTGCAAATAGTTAATTGTTAGTGAAAAAGATTAAATGTAGTTTTAAATAAGATGGTCCTTAAAATGGGCGTTGTTATGCTGACTTTTTCTTGCACACAAAAAATATATTTATATTACTTATTAGAGCACATATCAATTTTTTTATCGTTCATCCTATGTAAAAATGGTGATATTTAATAGATGCTAGTTTTATTTGATGTTATTTGTAAATTATTGACTTTAATAAAAAATTCAATTTATTTTCTTATATTTATGACTGGTTTTAAAGCTCCAGTAGGTTTGTATTGGTTTACCGGAATTTAGTAATATAAAATTCTTGAAACATTTAGTTAGACCTTAAATATCTGTGAGATTTATTAGCCATACTCTAAAGCAATTGTGGTATTTTACTTTTTGGCATTTAGATGAGCAGAAATTAGTGACAATTTTTTATTTTAATTAAAGCCCTATATGGTGTGTTCCAAAACATACCGGAAATATTTTAAGTATGAATTCCAGAACTTATTTAGAGTCGAAAAGTCCATATAAACATATGTCCTAAACGTAACCGTTAAGGAGTTATTGTTTATTTCATAATTTATGTAGTTAAAATTTTAGTTCAACGGATTTCTGAAATACTGCTCTAGTTGCCATGATCGCGTCTTTTGTTTGCTAACATTTGAATATCATTTTTAACAAATAATTGTTTGTAACTTGTCAGTTTATTACTGTGATAGTGAAGTTATTGGCTTCTTTTTTGTATCCTTTACAAGTAATTCACAATGCCAGTGTTATTTTCAAATGAAGAATATTTTTATGGTCTGTGTGAGGGAAATTTTAGCAACACAACAAGAATATCGTAGAAGATATTCCAATAGAAGACTGTCTACGCGTGCTGTTTTCTATAATTCACATCCATAGTCAGCTGAGGGAGCATGTCACTAAGACATGCAGTCGGCCAAGGAGTTGTCCGTAGACCCATAAACGGTGATGAACAAATTCTTGATTTATTATAAGAAGATCCGTCTTTTAAGTGTGTGAAGAATTGCATTACGTACTGGAATATGTAGAAACCAGGTTTGGAGAATAATAAGAAGTGCTCGCTTACATTCATATCATCATCAAAGAGGTCAAGCTCTAGGTAATGATTTTGAAGCTCGTTTAAGATTTTATAATTGGGTACAAAATAATCAAAACCTACCGCGTATTTTATGGACCGATGAAGCATCTTTCACACGAGATGGTATCAATAAGTATCATAATTTTCATGAATTGGCTGCAGAAAATCCTCATTTAAGAAGACGCTCGCATTTTCAACATAGATTTAGTGCTAATATGATAGCTGGTAGTCTTAATGATCGTCTGATTGGACCATTGGAACTGCCACACCGTTTGAGTGGTGCAAATTACGAATATTTTCTATAATAAATCTCTTTGCCCTTATTACTGGAAGATGTGCCATTAAATATTAGACGTGCAATGTGGTATCAACACGATGGGGCACCAGCACATCAATGTCTTCGTGTTAGAGTTTGGCTTAACGCACATTTTCCGGAAAGATGATTAGAGTAGGAGGGACCGTAGTACGGCCATCGCGTACGCCGGATCTGATTTTATTAGATTTTTAATTTGGGGTCATATGAAACAGATTGTTTATGCAACTGAATTGCACACGGTAGAAGAATTACGCCAAATAATACAGCAGGCTGCCGATATTATTAGAAATAATCCAGCAACCATATTAAGAGCGCAGCGATTTCTTCTGCGACGTGCGGCTTTGTTAATCGAACAGAATGGAGATAATTTTGAAGATTTCTTGTCAATAAAATAATAAAAATGTGTTAAAAAAAGATTTATATCATAAAATTCGTTGAACTAAAAATTTTAGCCACATAAATTATGAAATAAACAATAACACGTTAACGGTTACGTTTAGGACATACGTTTATATGGACCTTTCGACTCTAAATAAGTTCTGGAATTCATGTTTGAAATATTGCCAGTACGTTTTGGGACACCCTGTATCCAGTGGTGTGGAATAGTTCTACATCATCCAAGAAAATAAATATTTCCCGAAGTTTAGCTACATTTTTGGCATAGTTTCCAAAAATGAATTTTAAATATTTGATTTTAATGACTGTAAACAACCTATCGCTTAATTAAGTACTTAGAACTACATAGAAAACCATTAAGGTAAGTTATTTTCTAAAATCGATATATATATATATATATATATATACATACTGTTGTGTTGCTTTAATTAATCCAATTGCTACTATTAGTAATTATTATTAAGTTGAGAAAAATAAGATTAAATGGATGGTTAAACCTACACATTGGGCGTCATTAAAACAATAGCAGACTCTTAATTAACATATCTTCCTTTTGTTGCATATCCAAAATAAACAAATCCATAAACTGCTTAACCAACATAAAATCAAATGAAATTGCATCAACCTTATATGAATATCAAAATTAAAACACATACAAAAAGAAAAACAGGGACAATCAAAAGAATCAAACATACAGAATGTAATTAGCACAATGCAATTCAACATTATAAGTGCTTTCCCTTACCTGACACAAGATAATATTCAAATTCATTATTCAAAAGAAACAAAACACCAGGTATTATTTTATTTATTCTTTGAAATGTTTGTTGTTGTAAAATAAAAACCCACCTATTTATTCTTAAATTACATGTGTAACCGCAACCTTGGTGGAATCCAATCCTGTCATGAATTTTGAAATCTGCCAGCTTCGGCGCAAACGACCGCAGCAAATACGTAGTCCAGGAAAATTTGTTGTACAAATTTGTGTAGTTAAATGTTATTTGTTGAAACCTAATCTCCACCATCACGGAAGTAACTTCAGCTCTCAATACTTCTTAGTGTAACTATAGGTAATATTTATAACATCCAATTTTTCCTTGAGGTAAAATTCCGTATTGGAGTTTCTTCATTTAAATTTATTATTTTTATTTTAATAATATCAACTTCTGAAGCACTTTCCTTTCATTTATTTAAATTTATGTTAATATTGTTATTATTTTTAATTAAATTTTGTAAAAAGATTTGAAGTTCTCATCGAATGACATTGACATTTAAGTGCATTTGTCAACCCAGATTGTTGAGCAGCCCATAAACAATTGACGATCGAAGAAACAAATGACGTAAGCGACGGCAACTAGCAATTCCTTTTGCGAAGTTCGATTTTTTTTAAATGTCTATGCAATTACAATTTTGTGTAGCTGCGAACAAGCGTGCCTTCTGCTCTAAGATTTTTCAACAACCGACTTGTTTTTTAAGACAAAATCCCTCGATTGTGAGCGCGTTGCCTAGCAACCGCTTACAAACAAATAAAATTTTATGCGTGCCCAACGGAATCCGCCAATCAGAACAAAGCATTAAATTGACTAAATTAATAACAAAAATCTAAAACTCACGATAACATTCTTATCAATAATTTTATAAGAAAACGATAATCACTACTGTATTACTCACAAAATTACACACATTTCGATATCTCATTTGGATGCTTTCGATAATGTAATTGGAAACTGCCTAATATTTTTACATTAAATTATAAATAAATTATTAAAACCAACTTCAATGTTAATCAAATTTAACACAAAGCTTCCCCACATACACTAGCACATTACTATAAACATATTTTTCTCAAAAGAAAAGTATTAAATGCACAAATTTACACTTTAGTATGAAGCTGTCAAAATGATTAAATTTTTGCTCATATTTGTTAAATTACAGCTCAATAATGCAGAGATAAGGTTGAAAAGTATCATCTATGCCTTCCTGAAGACGAATATAAACCAAAACAACCAGTTTTGCTACCTAGAATCTAACGTATTTGATTTATATGTGATTAAACAACCTATTTTCTTATAGGGAAGCTTAATATAGCTTTAATAAATTTAGTAATAGGTTAAGATATCTCAATTAGAGCATGTTGTAACACAGCAATATATACAGGGTGATTCAAAAGGTGTGGCTCAAATTTAAGGGTATGATGTGGGATGCTACACGAAGCAAAAAATGTTAATAAACCCATGTCTTGTGCCAACCGTTATCTAGTTACAGAGGATTTTTTTGTTTTTATCATTGTTTTGTTAAATTAAGTCATAATAGGGAATAAGTTAAACAAATGCTAATTTGTTATGACAGAAGGTGTTTCAAGGTTGAATTATTGCTGTTTTCTAAGTGTGGTACTGATGGAGCCTCTTTCTGCACGTGAACATGCAGAAATGTATTTCGTATATGGCTACTGCAGCGGGAATGCTCGTACAGCTGTGATAGAATATCGGAGAAGGTATCCTCAGCGGCGACAGCTTGACCACCGAACATTTGAACGGTTACACCGAAATTTGCGTGAAACAGGTATGGTTAGACCATCTCATCATGTTAGAAGAAATGTCGTGGACAATAATGCTGACATTATTGACGCAGTCCTGTAAAACCCATCGACGAGTAGGTACTAGAATAATTTCTAGGCAGTTAGGTATTACCCAGTCGATGCAACCGTTCAAGTGTTCGTATAGGGTCGTGGTAAAAGGGATACTAGGCATGAAGGTTGAAATAGAACCTATAAGAAAATCTAAACTAGTGTCTCAGTGCAAGAAATGCCAAACTTATGGGCACACTCAAAGATTCTGCAGAGAAACGTGAAACTTGGACAACGGGAAAAAAGTTCGAGCAGCAAGAGAAAATGCTAAAATCAATCTCTGAGAGATTAATAAAACTTGAAGGAAATTGTAATAAAGCTACTGCTTCAAAGAAACAATAATGGATTTTGGGGCTACGCCAGAAAAACTAATATCTACCAAACTGAAAATTTCCAGAACAAAGTACTGAAGAGTGTCGTAGATGCGCCCTAGTACGCTAGAAACAGTGATATGCACAGGGATCTAGGGATAAGAGCCGTAACAGAGGAAATAAAAATCTTGTCCAGAAGCATGACAGGGTTCATGACCATGTATAGAGCTAGTAAGAAGAATCAAGCGGACAAAACCATTTGAGCTAGTGTAAAAAGACATGAAAGTGTTAGTGAAATGAGCAGAGCAAAAGTGATAACATACACGAAAATACTGTTGCGCAATACTGGGAGGACACCAATCGGTGAATTCTTAACATAACCATTTAGTTAATTTAAATTAGATAGTAATTGCTGGTTAGTCTTCTAGATTAGCTGTGATGTACTTCATCATAATAAAAAGAAAACTGTTTGTTAACATGCTACTAGTTGATATTTGACAGTCACTATTAATTGTAATTATGAATAACAACTTTGGCCTTTGTGGGATTCAATATTTACTGTTGCTTCTATCTTATGATTTTGATTTGTATTTAACTTCCATATTAATTATATTTTTATTTAAATTATCTTTCTGCTTGAAGAAGAAATGGGAAATGGCCATTCCGAATATTAAAAAAGATAGCCATAACATGTTAGATGAATTAATGGAAGCAATTCAAAATCATTTAACAACATGAATGGAAGAATGAGTCGTTATATCGAAACTTAAGGCAGCCATTGTGAATATTTGTTGTAAATAACCAATCATCAAACAATTTTTGTTTTCTATCTTCATATATTCTTTCTTTTTTTTCAAATTTATTTTATTTACTATTGTATCACACATGCTAGATTGTGGTGGTTTTAATTCGAGCTGTAACAGTGTTTCATATTCTCCTTCTTCTCAATTGATGTGAAATGGAATGTATTTTACTTATTTAATGTAAGACGAATATCTTCTGTCTATCAAATTGAACTGGGCATTATTATTATTTATTATGGAACTTTTACAGGCTTTGTAGGACTATCGCTTTGGTGCGAGGCAAGGCTAAGTTAGTTTGGGCAATGCACAGCAGGGCCCGGCTTTGCGGGATACCGTGTTGGTGCATAACTGTACTTACCCTGCCAGGTGTAAGGTGTATGCGTGCGGAGTCTTGTTACTCATCTAGTGTGACCGTAACACGAGGAGTAACATTAATTTGAACCAGGGTATTAGAAAAATTTTCCAATCCCTGGAGTGATTCGAACTGGGAAGCATTTGAACTGTTACATCCAAAGCCTGACTCTCTTACTACTGGGTATAGTGTTCCTAAAATATTGATTAATATTTTAGGCGTTGTATTTGTGTCGTTTCGCTTAACGTTTACATGCTAGTAATACGTATACAGGATGTTAATGAATTGCAGGGACAAACTTCTAGGGCTAGTGTACATGAAAACAAACATTTTTGTAAATAAATGTATGGCCAAAAGTGTTTCCTTTCAGGGATAGAGCTTCTTAAAGAATCTTGAAGCTCTATCCCTGAAAGGAAACACTTTTGAAACCCTTTTGACCACACATTTATTAACAAAAAATGTTTGTTTTCATGTATACTTTAAACCCTAGAAGTTTGTCTCTGCAATTCATTAACACCCTGTATATGGTCTTCAGTAGCGCCAATTTTATATAATCACAGCTTGCTTGCAAGTTATTTTTTCTATTACATAATATACGCTCTCAGTAATTTTTCTATAATTGATTTATTTTTTATACTACCCAAGATATTCATATAAAATAAAACTTCTTTCTAACCGTCAGACCTCCTTTCATCCCAATTAGACAAAATTGTTTTTCTCTTAATAATAATAACAAATAAAAATAATGCTTTATAATGTAGCGAATGCTGTAATTTCTAAACATTACATTTTACATTCATCTTCCCATTTTTCGGAACTCAACCGAATTGGTTCTATTTTTTTTTCCAGTATACCTACGAGACAGTCATATTCACAACCTCTTAATATTATTTTCTGAGGTATAGACGTATTTTTGTAAAGAATATTTACGAAGAAACTACCATTTAAAGCACGTAGCTCGAAGAGGATTGTAGCCGCATATGGTATGGTATGATAGTCAAATACGTTTAAGGAACTTAGAATGTTTGCAATTGTTGAATCATGTCCTGAGTACATAAAAAATTTCTGACCCTTAAACTGAGTTGCTTTTGCGAAATTATCGAGGATGTCGTTGAGTATAGGCCCGGCTTTTAGGCGTGCCATCGCTGGTGTATAGCATGGGATTGCAAATGACAAATCAGCCCAAGGCTTCATTGTTGTGGGAAAAACGCTTTTCGTCCAATCAGGCAGTGTGAAATTATACAGTGTCTCTATCATCAGAGTGTTGTAAATGTGCTGAAGACTCTGTAAACTTCTTATAGTGTCCCCCGAGTGGCTGGTTAAATAATCATAGAAGTCTTGACGTTTTTCGTTAATTTGAACAAACTCTGGAGATTCCAGAAGCTTCTTCAGGAGAAAGTCGTGCTTATCACAATGTTTTCTCATTCCTAACACTTGGTCGTCTTCTCTTGGTTTGGTATGAATGGGAATCGGTTGCCAATTGAGATTCTCATTCCATAGCTGATCGGCTTTAGGTGGAAACAACCCAGCAAGATTGGCTTGAGCTGACATTATAGCACGGTCAATATCTGTAGACCGTATGTAAATGTCTTTCTTATAGTATCGGTCAGACAGAAAGCTTTTGTAACGATATCTTAGCCACTGGCCTAATTGAAACTGCTGCATCTTGCCTATCTACAAATGAAAGAATAGTATATTCTTCAACGAGTGTAGAATGACAGCTATTATTCACGAGGATGAAAATTATGTCACGAGCCGAAGGCGAGTGACAGAATCATCCGAGTGAATATAGCTATTCTACACGAGTAGGAGACTATACTTTCTCTACGACTATTTCATAGGAAGTTACAATTTTTGGTCCGAATCAGTATAATAAAAATTTTGCTTTAGATGGACGTATGTCGGTTCACTAGCCACAACCATTTTACGGCAGTAAATTAATACACGCCGTTTTCGCGGTTTCCGTTATTTCTGGTGGCGTACACATATCAGCATTTTCACTGTCTGAATTATTCATACCTAGTTCTTACTGTTCTTACGAATACGAAAATTTAAAACTGTTTTTGACAGTTACTTCAAAAACAAGTGGGTGATCCCAAGCGCTAACATGCCACGCCCACTAGCTTCCGGTTCCGCAAAAAATCGTTGAATAACGATTCATTATCCCACCATTTTTTACAGAATCCAACGGAAATGGAGAATATCTGTCATTCTTCAACTAAAAAGGTATATGTAACGATTACATTATATTATAGTCGTAGAGAAAAATTCATCCTTAAAGAATCAGTTAGTATGAAATACAAATGTTTCTCTACGACTATAATA
>JABXWE010028215.1:0-11478 GCA_014611495.1 Limonius californicus
TAATTTTAAAGTGGAAGTTTCTACGCTAAAGTCTAAATTTAAAGTTTATAATTTTAAATTCACGTTGATGTTCATATTTCTTCTTACGGCTGAAATATCGATTATAAGATCCATCTTCTTTGAGTTTATGTTTGGATTCTATGACATTTTCCTTTCAACTAGTTCCAATGTTTAAATAGAACTCTCCATTTTAATGTAAATAAAATTTGTCTTTATATTTCAGATTTCTATTTTAGTATTGAACTTTTAAAGCCTTAAATTTCGTATTTAAGTTTGTGAAATTACGCTTCAGATTGAATTTTAATAATTAAATATTTGAAACATAATAAAGAAAACACAGCTTCATACTTTGCAACAATAAGCTTTCCATTACCTGAACTAAATAATGCAACTACTATAAATTAGCAAAACCCCAACAACTTAACAGTTTAAGTACTTCCTTTACAAAACGATGTCGAGTTCAAGTAACGTCGTGTTTATTTATATTTGTCCTATTTTAGTACTGTTTGATGGAGCCTTAACAATCGACAATTTCTCAGTTAAAATCCGACCGTCAAAAGTGCTTTTATATTTTATTATGCAATTTAACTTCTTCCTTGTTCCACTCCGTGTGCACAATAAATTAAATTGCATCCCAGCTACTAGTTAGCCCAGAAATGAGAAACAAAGCAAAACAAAAAGACAACTACAGCAATCTATTTATGCACCCATTATAAAATGAGTTCACCTTATTCGCCTAAACCATTGGGGTTAGATTGGTAGGGCAGGCGAAGCTCAGCGTCCCGGCGCCTTTCAGTGCGCCCCCGGTTCGACGTCGAAGTAGTCAAGCTTGTCAGTGCGTTAAAAAAAATACGCTCGAAGTTTTGGTATTGTTAAAGTGGCTCGAAAGTTGTTACAGACAATTTTTGGTACGTATCTTTTGGAGATTTTCTATTTTTTTGAGAAAGTTGTGGGAGTTTATGGGAAAGACTTGATGAGATATATAGCGAAACACAAAATGTATCTAACAACGTACAAATTAAAAAAAGCTTTTATTTTATGGTTCCTAAAAAATAAAAAAGCTCTAAAAACTCTAGTTAAATCGAAAACTTTTTCTAAATTCCGTTACTAAAAACTTTTTGTTAGCCTTAATGAATCCTTTTACTTAACAATTGTATAATTTTGTCGAGAATCAATTTAAGATTGGTTAAATAGTTTTAGAAAATAACGCGGGAGATTTTAAAACCAAGAAGGTTGTTTACAATTACGCAAAAACAGATATTTTTATGGATTTTATGTAACAACCAATTTAAAATAAATTTTCCCTCCATCCAATTAAAACCTGCTCGATATATATAAAATTGTAAACTCTACTTTTTGTTCGCAAAGAATCTTTTTTATTCCAAAATTTCCACATAAAGCTACCACAAAAATGTAAGGAAACCGTTTATGAATATACAAATGGATTGTCTTAGAACGTAAGCATACTCATTTTTGACGAATATTTTTTGAAATATGAAAGCTCTTAGTCCTAGTTTTCGAAGATAACGGAAGTATATCAAGAAGACATAATACTCCCAGAAAAATACAAGTTCCTCTTACATAAAACATGGAAGAGCTTTTACTGCTCTCTGGAGTCTTGTATCAGTTCACCTTATTCTACTTTTTGATATTTTTATCTAATATACGACCGGAGTTAACTTGCACCATAATTTTTCCTAATATGCTCGGTTCGAGGAATATCTTACAAACGCTTAACTTCGATACATACTTTTAATGATCATAGTTATTAAACCAGCGAATTTCAATGTTTCTTTTTATAACTTGTGTTAAAACGTAACTGCCCTCAAGAACAATATTAATAAAAACAGCCGTTCTGTGTATGTCTATCAGTCGTTCAAGGAAAAATCCGGGTTTTCATTTATTTTGCAGAATAAATAGCGTTTATGTGCACATAAAAATGTATTCGGTACTAAGGATAAAACAGAAGGGAAAAGTTTGGGAAAGTGTTTAAAGAATAGTTAAGCTTGCTAATATTATGAACGAACCCGTGCAAAATATTGTAGAGAAAATGATTATTTACGTTATGGTGTCTTTACGTAAACAGAGGTTATGCTAAAGTTTTGGTTGTATAGATTCATTGAAAACAAAAGTTTAACTAAAAAATACCACACTAAAATAGCATATCTAGTTTTGGCCATCTGCGGGGAAATTTTAGCAAGTAATACTGCTATTTACTTATTTATCTATAGCTTTTTAAAAATGCCATTTAGATTCCTCTTAATGATTGTTATTTAAATTCACTTTCGGTTGTCTATATGAATTTAATGTTAACACCTGGCAGTCGATCTTGATAATACTCAATTAAAATATTTTCCGAATTTTAGATGCAAGTCTTTTATTTCACCTACAAAATAATTCATGACTGTGCGACGGTCGGCCACTTTTATTGAACACACCCTGTATCCGCGACGGAGGCGGTAGCTCTTGACTTGAGTGTTACGAAGTTTTAAAATTACCGCCCCGGCCAATGTAATTTACCAATACCTAGTTAATTTCGATTTCTGTGGTACCATTTACGTCCAAAAATCTGCCAAAAGCAAGTGGTTTCGAGGGAAGTTAATTGCAGAAACTCTACCACTAAACGCAGGGACTGACTCAAGCTTTACACCCCCCCCCCCAAGGGCCAATTTTCCATTAAAAAAGGTAAATTTTCAAAACCTTTTGTTAGTCACGTTTCAGCTGCTCCAGTTAGTTTACCGCGGGGGAGGCCGCCTGAAACGCACGCCATTGGTTGTGAAATTTTCTGAAACTAGTTTATATTTTGTATGTTTGATTCGAAAACTTTAGCTATATAAGAAAATACTGCGTCTACAAGGTCTTTCTGCAGTATCTTTTTTAGATATTATTAGCTTAAATATAATTGTTTTATCCGCTTCTTTAATTTAATTTAATGCCTCTTTAACCTCAACTCTATTTTATTTTGATCCCTGTAAAAGTAATGTGAAGATTTCTGTAGGGACAGCTGAGCGTGATTGTTCCCCCTCTTTGTTTACGGGGCTAGTAAATTAACATTTCTTTTAGGAAGCTGAAAAGGTAAGTTACATCACGCAAAACCTCCGAATTGGCCGTTCAAAGTAACGTGGAGCGTCTCGTCGATGCCCTCACTTATTACGATTTTATCCCGAATTTGATCAGATTTAAGCGCCGCGCCGTGTATTTTACAAAATGACCTCCCCCTCCTCCTATAGGGGCATGCCGTCGTTTATGTGCCACAATTTCTTTTAAGCCCTTCATACTACTAGTAGATACACAAGGTGGTCCACTGAAAGCGAAAGAGTTTTGTGCCACTAAACCTCAATTGAAGAAAAAACGCTCGAAAACATCACATTACTTTGCCAAGGGGACATGCAATACGGCTATTTCCGTTCACTTACCTTCAACACCAAAATTGGGCTATTTTGCACTCTAAAAATTTTAAATGACAGATGGTATCAGAAGACATTTCATTTGAAAGCTCGATGTATTTTATTTTCCAATTCCAAGCGCCACCAGCGCCTATACTGTAATAAAGGTTCTGCTCAAAATATGGTTAAACATTCTAAAGCATTTGTGGTGTGATTAGACGGCTTGCGTTGTTTATACGTTGTAACAAATACTGTCAAAAATTGGGTTGGGTTGCATAAATTTGACGCAATAAATGATCTCATTGATCCGGAAACCTTCGATTAAAACAGCGTAAATCAACCAGTGCATACTGTGGAGAAGCTCCGTCCTGTTGGAATATCAAATGATCTTCGAGGTAATGATCGTCATTCTCTCTAATATCTGTTAAAATTGGATCAATGTTGTCTTGTAACAATTCCAAGTACATCTGTTCAGTCAAATTACTTGGTAAGAAAAAAGGACCAACGAGACAATCCCCAAAATATCAGCCCAAACATTTAACTGCTTGGGGTGTTGAGCATGTATTTCGTGAAGAATCCTCGGATTAGAATCTCACTATTAGGAAGAATTATAGCGATCTAATGCAACTTTATACGCATACTTGGAAATCCCCCTTTCCTTTTGAAAGGGTTTCCAGGTAATTATAGTTATGATTTCCTGTCTATTGTACACTAAGCTTTTGATATTTGTAGAACTAAATAAATATACAGATTTGTGAACCTTCATACCATTCGCAAATTTACCTGCAGGGTAGCCACAAACCGTTTAGTTTTAAGATAGCTTTTCAGCTGTAAACATAATTTATAAATAAATGTTTAAATACATGTTTACGTGTTATCTTTCTACTCTGGTCCTTCGAATCCGCTTTGGGGCTTACATCCCAAACATTGGTCCTTCGAGCCGGCTGCCATTACTGCATCTTTAATCCATTTTCGATGCCACTAGTACATCTAATCAAAACAACACTATTTACGAAAACAGAGCATTTGTCTAAAAAAAAGACGTTGAAAAACAAATGAATTATTTATCGCCCGTTCACTTATACCCTCACAAAATTGAAAACGGTGGTTAAATTGTCTTCATTGAGTTTTTGTCGCAAATAAATCTTTTAGGAATAAAACTTATGATGTTTCACAATTTGTTGCATACTGGTTAGATTATTACCCGATACAGTAGCCATTTGCCTTGTACTTATCGTAGGCACAACAACTATGTGGCCCAGAACCGCGTCTTCCACCGCTTTATTTCTTATCGGATTTTTAGAATTTCGCATTTTATTTTTTCACTAACTGCAAGACATACTTACGATTAACAAGGATATCTGCTTGTTGCTGGTTGAACAATTCTGCTCTTATATTGACACATGCATTGCTTCCGAAGAATAACGTTATTATTTCAACTCTTTCTGAAATCGGATAAACCATTTTAAACCTTCAAAGAAAACAGCATCAGATTATATGGCGTGACACTGACATAAAAAAAACATTCAAATGTTTACGCGAATGCATTTCCAACCAGTGTCATCTAATCAATCCATAAATGCTTCAAAACATTAACTACCGTGAAACTTTGGACTGCATTTCCGTAGCAAATAATGCTCGGAATCCAAAAATATCAAAACTGCTGTAAAGAAAATTCATCGAGTTTTCAAATGGCACGTCTTTTGATACCCATTGCCTTTCAAAGTGTTTAGGGTGGAAACCACCCCAATATTGGTTGAAGATAGATAGATAGAGGAATTGAGCCTTTAGTGTACGGAACCACCCCTGTTTTGTGTTCGGTGGGTCATCCTGCATAAGTTGTATCAATCAAATAATATTCATGGTTGAGTTAAAGCCAAATATTGCATTTTGCATTTACGGTATTTTATTCTGTTCTTTGTATTTTGAAGAATTTATAAAAAAAGCTAATTTTAGACTCTAGATTGCACAAAATTCTGTTATATATGTATTTTTACAGAGGCTAATTTTCTAACATGATGTTTGATAGAATTTTTTTATTTAACCATCCACGTTGTCCATATTCAAAGATAACGACTAACATTGAGTTTTTTCAAATAGAAGATACAAATATTACAAATGATTGCTTCTTCAAAATGTCATTCAGAAGTAAAGGTATTTAATGTTTCTTCGCATAATGTTCCAATTTCCACTTTTGTAATTTCATTGTTGTTTAAATTTGACATCATAAAGACCAAAACATCTAACGATTAAACGATGTGCGCAGTTTATGTTAGAGATATACGACAATAATTGCATGATCAGTGCAAAATCTACATAAATGTGAAAAATCGCAATCGAGGAATATTAAAATAGGTAATTTAAATTCCTCAAAAAATGTACAAAAAAATACAATGATTTGCTAATATCCCTTTTTTACGTGTATGGAGTAACCGCAAATGTACGCAATAAACAATAAAATTCACAATATAAACACAAAAACCACCAAAGGGCACTTTTAAATAACACCAACAAAACACAAGGACTATGTTTTACAAACAATGTGTTTTGTGTTAAGGCAACAGTACAAATCCTGATAATCGAAATGGTTGCGAAAAGTTGCCGAAAAGCTCGTTTCTGAGGCGGTTCAAATTAAAACACTCAAGAGAATGTCCTCTTGCTTGCAGAGTGAAGGTTGTCTTATTAAATTTCAAAAGCTATAAAATTCATTTTTTAAGGCGTGCAGAAGACGCTGTCGCGTTTTACGAGAACTTTGTTAAAAGTTATGCACAATATTATATTGAAAAGACGACCCTTAAGAAAGTTTCTGATTATATGCTTGGAAAGAAGCTCTAATTCGGCGTTCATGGTAAAACATGCGGGTTAAAATTTAAAACGGAAACGCAGAATTTAAAATTTTCTGGATCTATATTTTCCCTTCATAAAGTATACTATAAAAATATTACTAACTAAACTAATAAAATATATTAAGGCTGCATCATCATCATCATCATCATCTGACATGGAGCTGACTCGAGGGTCATTCCTGGATTACGCCAGGCCCACCCCATGCCAGTAGGTGGGAAGGAATTTATGGGATAGGGTGGGATCGGGTGGGGTATTGCACAACGTTGGCAAGACACCGCTGCTGCAACACCGGGTAGTTAGTAAGCTACGAATCAATGAGATTTTGAGTACGTAACCGGGACCATTATGCGATTATGCATTTGAGCCTAATAACTTTGGTATCAAAGTTTCACATTGTTCTTATTTCACATCTATCTATTGTTCTAAGGTTACACGTTCGCCTATCTTAGAGTCCTAATAACTAATTCATAGAAGGTTGCCGCCTGTTCGTTGGGAAAACAGTCGCGGGTTGTTAAAAATGAATCGCCCTTCTCAATTTTCTTAAGTTCTCATCTTCTCGGTCTACGTTCCAGGAAATCAACCAACAATATGCTATTCCTGTACCAAAAAAACAGTGTCATAATTTTTTAGTTCTTGAACATTTGCTTGAACTTTTTGACTTTGAAGGAACTCGAATGCTTGCTTTTGGCATTAGCGTGCGAAATTCAAGTATTGTCCCCAGTCACGGTATGATTCAGGTAGTCATCGCCATAAGTTTGGTAGCGATGCAGGAAGGTCAGTGCAGATGCTATGCGCTGGTTACTGTGAGCATCGGTGAACATCTTTGGCACCCACCTCGCACAAATTTTGAGTTATTGTAGCCTGTTCGTAACAATTTCTTTCTACTTCTTCTTCTTTCTTAGCTATCGTTCACTACTGAACGTAGGCTTCCCCTAAACTTTTCCAGTTATTTCTGTCCTGGTCTTATTGGTACCAGTATTTTCCACCTACTTTCTGTATGTCATCAACCCATCCTGTCGGTAATCTTCCTCTGCTTCTCTTTATTTTTCTGGGTCTCCAGTGGGTAACTTTTGATGCATTACCGTATGTAAAATTTTATGAAAATTGGCGGCCGTCATTGACAACAGAAACCGTTTCCTATTGTGGACATTTATTCGACCATCAATGAAATTCCTACACCAGCAACTGACCTTTCGTTCACTCATGATACTCGGATCATAAACCTCGCATATTCGCAGGTAAATTTACGCAGCGTTTTTATTTTTTGCATGACGATAGCGAAGCACAGCGCGCACGTGATACTTGGGGAGACTTTCAATCATGGCTTTCATTTTAATGCTTTATTATACGACTAAATAATGACAGAACCACGCTAAAATGGCGCGTGGGTAGCTCATCAACTAACGCACCACCACAATGTATTAAATTCATTAAGTCCCCCATTCTACTCTGACAGTTTGAGCAACAAGTAAATTTTATAATATTAAACATGACATGAGAGGGATCTAGCCATCGATATTATCTCGGATGAGTATACAGTAGCTTTGGTTAGGATGTAAAACAAGGTTCTGTGGCCAATTCCGCTTAAGTCTTCTTGTACTGATAGTTGGATTCAGTCGCGGATTTAGCACTTGAGAGGCCCCAGGCGTAATTCAATTTTGAGGCCCCTCTCTAACTATTTTCGGTACCACTACAGTGTGTATTCTACGCGCACGGTTTTGCTATAGCACGCGCTCTAAATTTGGTGTTGCGGTTTTAATCATTTTGATTGCGCAATTCTTTCATACATACTTTAACTAATGTTTAAACGAAAAAATGACACAACTACCATCTCTCGTTTCATGTCGATAAAACTTACTGTTTTCAAGAAAAACTCACCATTTCCCTGTACTAACTTAATACATTTATTACACATCTTGAAGTAATTTGTCAGTGTGACAACATTAAACCAATATATTGTTGCTTTGCCGAGTTATTATCGAATTGATTAAGTAATTGTTGTTGTGTAAAGTGTTTTTAAATTGTTCTTAATGTTTCTGTTTATTAACATTTAGGATACAAAAAATCAACGGACAGCGCCCTCTACAATATGCAGTAATGCTTAAACGTTGAGAATCTTCGGCTTTCCCTGAAGTAGATGTGTACCAATTTTTAGCTTGATCCGCCATTTTGTTTGTGATTTCAGAGGCTTTAAGAAACTACTGCGCTTACCTATTGGTTCCCAATTTAGTTGCGAATAGTTTTGAACTGCCTCCGCGAACAAATCTAATATCGTTTTTTAAGCGATATCGTCATAGCGTTCATCACTCGTGCAATTACCTCCACTAGGAAATAACTGAAAGTGTCTAATTTAGGCATTAGTGATAATATCACGACATCAAAAAAAAAACTAATCCATAGCGGACTGTGGAATGAAAAGTCACGTCTTTTCTAGACTAAAGGAATGTTTATGATGTCAGATAAATTAATTACCTTTTTTTTTTGATACTAATCTGACAGATTGTTAAAATGATTTTTAATACATTTCAAAGAGCATTCATTATTCAATCTTACTTTCGGAACGGCTTTCAGGTTGACGGAGAATGGACCTATTCGATTCCTCCTTGTTTTGGTGAATTCCGAGAGAGGTATCCCAATGAAATTATTACATAACGAAAATTTTATGCTGTGGTTAAGAATTTAGTCAGCAATTTTCGAGAAACTGGAAGTGTTGGAAGGGAAGAAGAGTCTGGTAGGCCAAAGAAGATAGTACCTGCTTTAATTGTACCTGTAAGACAACGAATTGACGAGGCTCCAAAAACACCAATTAGACATTTATGCCAGCAAGTTGATGATTTAAGTTACGGTACATGCCACAGAATATTGAGATAAGCTTTGCATCTGCATCCTTACTGATTTATTTCCGTTCAGGAGCTTTTAGAACAGGATTATCCAAAAAGAGTGTAGTTTTGTTGTTGGATTTTGGATAATCTCAATGATGACCAGTTAAATTTAACCTTTTTTTTACCGACGAAGCCCGGTTTTACCTTAATTGGTATGTTAATTCACAGAATATGCGGATTTGGAGTAACGAGAATCCACACGTTACAATTCAAGCTCCCCTTCATCCACAGAAAATAGGAGTCTGGTTGGAATGAGTCGTCATAGGTTAGTTAGGCCAATATTTTTCGAAGGCACGCTAACTGCAGCAAGGTACAGGAAGGAATTATTGCAACCTTTCTTAAATGAACTTCACGCTGATGAGCTACGGAATGGTTTTCTGTAACAGGATGGCGCAGCAGCTCATGCAGCTGCAGAATTAATTTGTTACGCGAATGTTTTGATGACTGAATCATTAGTAGGAATTCTGCAACACCCTGGCCCCCTGGCTCTTGTGATATTACTGTTTTGGACTATTTTCTATGGCCCTATTTGAAAAACACCATTTTTAAAACTCCAGTTAATGATTTAAACGAGCTAAAACTTAGAATTGAAGAGAACTGTTAAGAAATTAACAACTCATCTCAATTATTACAAAATGTGTTTGAAGGTATGAGAAGACGAGTTCAGAAATGTTTGGAGGAAGAAGGCAGACATTTTCAACATTTGTTGTGATCATTACATTAGTTCAGGTTTATTTATTTCTTTTATTGTTGCTCAATAAAAGATTCCTGCTCCTAAAAATGACGTTTCATTATTATTTAATTCCAGCTAAAACAATCTAACCTGAAATTGACATTATAAACATTCCTTTAGTCTAGAAAAGAGGTGACTTTTCATTCCACAGCCCGCTGGGGATCAGCTTTTCTTTGGATCTCTTGATATGTATTCTACTTCAGATTCACTTATTTCGCATAGATATTTCATATAATGTAGGGATATTCGCATAAGAGTTTACTATCTTCTCATATTAAATTATAGTTGTATTCAGTATCGGTACTAAGGATGAGTGTAGAAATTTAAAATGAAACAATTTTATTGGTTTTTTGGTACCTGAGATTTGAGGCTCCCTCGAATTAAGAGGACCTAGGCGCGCGCCTCGCGTTTGCGACTCTCTGGTTTTCACTAGTTACAAACAGATTTTCAGATTTTCAGATCGGTATGAAGAGTATCGTTACTGATACACCATAGCGCATTTATCAACATGCGTTGTCTTAGATTGGAACTTCTGCAGAATTTTGGTGAGAGATGCCTTTGTGCAACTTTGGACCTCATAGGTTCACTGAGGATTCAATATTACTTTGTATAGAAGATAGTTGAGATCGATTTCCAATTAACCAGTATATTTGTTTGACTTTTATGTCTAGCTCTTTCCTCTTGGGTTTGATATGAGTACTGCAGGTGAGTTTTTCATCGAGGTGCATCCCGAGGTGTTTTATTTCGGTCTTCATCGGTATAGAGATGTTGTTTAAATTTAGTTTGCAGGCATACTGATCGTCTATTAGTGTGGAATTTCCCCTGAATACCGTTATTCTCAATTTGTTAGTCCATCCTTGTATTATATCAAGGTGGTGTTGGAGATGGTCACCTACTACTTGTGGGGTTTCGCTGACTAACACGATGGCCGCATCATCGCCGAATGTGGCGATTAATGTATTTTCTGTGGTTGGTTAGTCTGAGGAGTAGACCAGGTATAGCAAGCAGTATACTGCCTTGCGGTACTCCGGACGTAATTTGGTGGTAGTCTGATACTTCACTGTTTATCTTCACTTGGAAGAACCTTTTATCAAGGTGCGATTTTAGCACTAGGTAGATGTCGAATGGTATTCTGGAAATCTGAACTGACAGTGTGAGTCTAAATGTGGTGAAAATTGGAAAAAATGAGGTAAGACTCTTTAAGAGGTGTTGAGTACATTACTGAAGTATTTTATTATTTATTTTAACAAAGGCAATTTTCATTACACCATTACACAATATGTTTCACGTAATATTACTTGTTATTTGGTTTAGTTGCCAGTTCAATTAATATACAGTCTGTTTGATTTTAGTTGTCACAGCAGATATCTCGGCTACTGTTAGAGATATGACAAAATGTTATAGAAGAAAAGTTGCTCTACATTTAATTTTGTATTATCTGCTATAGCCAAAAAAACAATTGAAAATCAAATGTGTTCGTTGCAGCAAATGCATTCAAAATTTTAAATGGAATGTACCCAATTTTATTACATATTCTGAAACTGTACAACATTCTCTTTGCAACGGTGTATCACATGTCATAGTTATCTGATCAATTAACAACGTAAATCGATAATTAAGTAACAAATGC
>JABXWE010028216.1:0-13396 GCA_014611495.1 Limonius californicus
TTTTTGTTTCTGCTTTTTTCATGAACAACTTTTGTTGCAGCCGATTCGTTCTCAAAGACCCAAACTGCCGACTGTTGCTTTCTTTCGGGATCATAGTAGCATACCCCCGTTTCATCACCAGCAATGATATTGTACACCAAATAAGACAACCCATTGTCAAAGCGATCCAGTGTAGATCTGCACCATGTCACACGGTTTTCTTTTTGAACTGGAGTAAAATTCGTTCTCAAAGACCCAAACTGCCGACTGTTGCTTTCTTTCGGGATCATAGTAGCATACCCCCGTTTCATCACCAGCAATGATATTGTACACCAAATAAGACAACCCATTGTCAAAGCGATCCAGTGTAGATCTGCACCATGTCACACGGTTTTCTTTTTGAACTGGAGTAAAATTGTGGGGAATTCAACGGGCACAAAGCTTACTTACCATCAAATGTTTGTGTAAAATAGTGTCAATTGCTTTCACACCAATTTTTAATGTTGCTTGAATACTCCTGGCAGTAACATGCCGCTCCTCTTCAATTATGTTTCGTACAAGACCAATATTCTTTTCGGTAATTGCCGTTTTTGGCTTAGGAGCTCAAAAGTTGTCATTTAAAGAAAGTCGACCACGTTGAAATTCATTGTACCACCGTTTTACGGTAGCTAAGGAACACGACTTGTCACCAAATACTCGATTGATTTCCTCAAAACATTCTTTACGGTTTAACACACGCGTGAAATTGTAATAAATCACAGCTCGATAATGATCTTTATTCAATTCCATGATTTCTTGGGGAAAGGATTACTTTAAAATGATGTATTTTTAAAAAAGTATATTTGACAACTTTCACTATAATTAAACTTGTAAACAACTACGTTTAAATGTCAAGCAAAATTTATTTCAAAATATCACAGCCTGCTAGATAGGCTCCTTCAATTCTTTATCAGATCTAAATAATTCAGGTCATCTGGATATAAAAGGAATAAATAAAATTATTTGGGTAAATCTGCGGGCACTTTCATGCGAATTTGATTAATATGATCCACCTGAAGCAGATTGGCGAATATGAAATATGTGGATAACGTCTTTGAATAGTAGAAACTTAATTAAATTAAGCTCAGTCTTAGAGTTAAAAACGTTGTTTGAATTAATACCCATAACAAAATTGTGTTAGAGGTAGAAGTGAATACTGAGTTTTGCATGAAAAGGCAATGAGGGCCTTCTACTGAGAATGCTTTAGTTCTGTAGTATATCTATATGTATATTTTTTTAGTTTTCCGTGTATAACTTTTACCGGACATAACGAGCAAAATTATAGATGGCAAGAATATCTTTGTCACTGAGATGGATTGTAATATGATACAAAAGATAACTGAATAGTCAATTTTCAGTATTATAATAGTGAACAAAACCGTAGAAAACTGAATTTTATTATAGAGTGCTGAAAACATCATTCAGTTTCAATTAAAATGCTCTTTAGCAATACAGACACAAAATAAGCATATCGAATTAAAAAAGTTTCTAAAAAATCAGTCTAGTTTTCGTTTTCACGTAGGTAGTTATGAGTGTTTTTTAATAAACTGCCATTTCGATAAACGTTTTAGTGCTGTCAAGAATTGGAAATTTTGAAGAATCAATTCTCGATTCTGAAAAGAGTCGATTCCTCGAGAGTCGGCTCTCGATTCTAGAATCGGGTTTCGATTCTCGATTCTAGAATCAAAACTAGCTTCCAAATTCACATCTTTAGAATTGAAAAATCAATTGATAGGAGAAGTGACATCAGTCTTCCAATTTCAGAAGTATTAAAGTCTTCGAACCTATAATCGGTATTTATTTTATGCTTTTAGAATCTTCTAATATAAATATATCTATTACATATTTGGTAGTAACATCTGAAAAGTATAATCAACATTTTTAATTTACTTTTCATTTATGTTCGTGACAAATACAAAATTGCTTAAGCTGTTTTGATGAATCGGATTTCGATTCTCGATGCTAGAATCGGATTTCGATTCTCGATTCTAGAACCGATTCCGATTCTAGACTCGGAATCGTTTGAGAGTACTAAAACTTTTAATACGTTCAAATATTTAAATTTCATTTGAATTGTATTCCTGTTTCTAAACAACCAAACACAGGGGGCCTTTGGGACCTATTCACGTGAGAAAATCTGACTGAAAACCTTAAAGGCGTTGGCAAGCAAATGTAAGAAAATTCAGTAAAGCAACATTTCGAAAATTGTTTTATTTTTAGAAATTATTGTGTTCAATAAAGGTTCAACTCTTAAACATTAGTAAATAACCCAAATTTGACAAGAATTCCATAGTTATTTTTACTAACATGCTACGAAAATGGCAATTTTTAAAAGCTCCTGGAAAGTTTACTAAACGTGATTAATAAACAAATAAAAGACAATATTTAGGCCTCTTATCATGCCATAAAATTTAATTAAAATTTTTAGTGTGTTCGAAAATTATGCTGTTATAATTTGCTTTAGAGGCGTTTTAACTTTAAAGAAATTTTATAAGATAATTCTAATATTTAAGAAATACTTAATAACGAAAAGTTGGCTAGATAACCGATTTTTGAATAAATAGGAGTTAAAATAGTAATTTCAATAAAGCATATAGCATTGCAGTTAAGTTCGTGATTTCAAATTTTATACAGGGTGTTTCTATACATGTGCGGAAAACTTGAACCCCGTATAGCTGAGATTATTTAACTCCTAAATCTCCTAGTACATTTTTTAAATTCTGCACCGTTACGGAAATATTCAAAGTTTTTTACACCAATTCATTGAAATGTAAATAACTTTTTTGCTTCTAATCCGATTGTGATAAACTTTGTTGTTATGGAAAGCTAACAGTCCAAGCTTAATTTCCAGTTAAGACAAATTTACAATTGAGTATGTATTGAGTAAGTCAATGAAATCTGACCCAAAAGTGAAGTTGGTAAACATACAGCAAATTAGGGTATATCTTGAAAACGAGATTATTAATTAACCTAAGTTTTTTTTACAGCTCTTGATTCTATTTTACAAAAAGTAGATATTTATAATTTTTTCATATATGTGATATTTAAAGAGTTATCTAACAATGTCACGAATAGAAATAGCAATTTAAATGCATACACCTAATTTTTTAACCAAAGTTTTGGGCCGTATTACATCCACTTTTCACACTTAATTGTACATTTCTCCGGAGTGAAGGCGGGGCTGTTAGATTTCCAAAACGAGGAAGATTATTAAAATGCGACAGGAAACAACAAAGATATTTACATTTTAGTGAATTTATGTAAAAATTATCCTCCTTATCTTCCTTACCTCCGTAATTGTGCCGAATTTTAGCACATATTTAGAATCATCCTGTATAATTCGTACCAGCCGCCGCGGCGTTATTTGCCGCCACTGTACATATTTACATATACAGAACACACGATTTTTAGGAACCACTGTTTTACATTTATAAATACCGGACATTTCCGCTATAATCGGTTGATAAATAACGGAGGTATTTTCTAAAATGTATTCAAGTGAAAGTGCCAATATTCGAGCAGGCGTTGATACGGTTCTAGCAATGAGTGATAAAAACAATTGAGAATTGTTAATAATTGAATGTCCAACAAAATTTATTGATATTACTTCGTGGAGTGTGTGTAAATTCTCTAACGATTAAAGAAATACGATACCAAAATTGGGACTTGCTGAAGGCGAAAGAATCGAAGAGAATTAACACACACTCCACGAAGTAATGTCAATAAATTTTGTTTGACATTCAATTATTAACAATTCTCAATTGTTTTTATCACTCATTGCTAGAACCGTATCAACGCCTGCTCGAATATTGGCACTTTCATTTGAGTACATTTTGGCAAATACCTCCGTTATTTATCAACCGTTTTTTTTTATTGTCTCGTAAGAGACAAAGCACCCTAAGAACATAAAGAAATCTATCAGATTAGGTATCAGAAGGGGTACTTTGCTATTTGAATTTTTAAAGTTAGAGTTGTAGCGCTTAGGGGTTAAGGGTTGGTGAAAATTACATCGCTAAATGATCATTTAAAAATAAAAATCGACGTGTCCGGGCATTTTTAAGAAATATTTTTCTCAGCGATTTTATAGAATTTATCCGTTACTTTCGGGAAGAACTGTATATAATGTATCAATTTAGGATCTATGTAAGGATACCTATGTTTATTTTTCTTAATTTATATTTTAGACGCACTTTGGCAATAAATAAATGAACAAATATTGTAAGCACCATTACACAAAAACATAAAAAGTGCTGGTAGTTATATTCTTTCGCGTTAATAAAATAAATAAAATCAAAATTTTAAATGTATAAGCCTCAAAATTTAATGAGTTTATGGGACATTTAATGTACAACATATCTAAACTATTACTAAAATGATGATCAAAAATCTGGTGGAAAAACATGCGTTAATTTTACTTATTTGAAAATTCTATCAGCTTACCTGATATGTCTTCGGAGCTAGAATTAACTATCAATCTTTCAGATGATGATTCTTCGTATGCGTCTGGTGGTAACGCGCTGTAGTATCGTAAATTTCTTTCTTCGGGCTGATAGCAGTTCCATTCCGATGGACAACTAACGTTTTGTCCTGTAGGGCCACAGTATTTTATTTCAAATTCATTAGAATATAGCAATTCGTTCACTTTTTTCTCTTGGTGATTGTCATCAATTTCATATTCCTTCTGATAACAATAGTTTAAAATATTAGAGTGTGGGGAGGGGGTGGTAGACGCTGCAACTTCTTCAGGAACAAACGAGTGGTTGATTTCAGTACTCCTGTTGTAACTAGGAAGACTAAAGATGGTTTGATAAGGTACATCCCGTAATTCCAACCGCTCATTAAAATGCGAATAATTATCCTTGTACGGAACATTGTTGCAATAAAAAGAAGGGCTGTGAGCAAACGTATTATAATTTAGAATGTTTGTCGTATAAAAATTGTTGAAACTGGTGGGGCTTGAAGATGGTACAAATTGATCGGCTTCCATTTTGATGCGGTTTATAAAATGCATACTCAATTGACACTAATTTTCGCACATAACCTAATAAAACGCTCTTCAACTGCACTGATTACTGTGAAAGCAATTAAGTTAGTGTCGGGATTCTCTGGCATATGATCTTAGACGATTCATTTACATGTGACACATTTTCAGACAGCCAATAGAACTGTTCAGGATTCTGTTTTCAGCTTGGGGGAGGAACTTCTCAGATTTTAGAGCAAAGCAATTGGACAATCTTAAAGTACTTCATAAACAAATTTCTAAAATTTATGTTGTTACTTACATTACGCAGTATATATTCAAAGATTTGTTAAATACCCTAATGCTATTCAAAAAACAAGGTTTACAATTTTATTTGTAATTATAAGTGAAGGAGAATATTAACCATTTCATTGTCGAACTTCCTAATTAATAAAACAACGAATAATAAATAATTTTATATTTTTTTGTTACTCGATATAATTTTGACAATAAGATTTAGAAAAATAGCAGGAATGAAGTAATAGCTGAACAAACATAGACCGCTGCTGTTAATGGTTAACAGATTTATGCCGCTTGTGTCCGCAGACCAAACGAATAGTTTGTTATTTTTATATCCAAAAACCAGGTAGAGAAAGATTTATTATTTGATTCTACCAAAATTCCACCGTAGAAAAATTATAGTAAAACGGTGGAAGTGAAATATGACGAGGAAACCAAAGAATAAAAAATATATTTGTTGGTATATACAATGTATAAAATATAAGGTCATAAACCTAAAAAAATAAGTTTAGTATTGTCTAAAAAACGAAACAAAAGTTCTTTATTACCATAAAATTCAAAATAATTAAATATAACCCTATTTGCTAGTGCAGTTTAAATTATTGTTTTAAAAGTTAATGTTATTAGATAATTAATATGTACAGTGGAAGTCCGTTATAACGAACTTCAAGGGACCAACATTTTTTGTTCCTTATAGCCGAAGTTCGTTATAAACAATTAAAAAATAAACCCAATTAAATACCAATTTATTAAAAATAGGTAGCTTCATAATTATCCATAAGCCTCATTATTGGGCTACAAAGAAATGCTTTTCTAATTGTGTACATACTAAACCAGGCACGTAAATTCCTTTCTCATAGTCATAAATCTGCAATGCCTTACAGAAAGATAATGTTTTAAAATATTATTGAACAAAACATTTTCAAAAAGGCCGAAAATGTTTGTTGTAGATGTGATTTTTAGCACATAATTGCTTGTAAGGGCGTAGAAAGTTGTTCGTTAAAACCGAATGTTCGTTCTACCACGATTCATTGTAAACGTATTTATTTACGTGCATTTTAATACATTTTTGCCGGAACCTAAAAATTTGTTCGTTATAAGCGGATGTTCGTTATAATAGGTATTTGCTATAACGGACTTCAATCTTGTTATTTATTTAGTTAAAAGTCATTTTCTATAATATGGTTTTTTAAAATTATATTTCTTATATATATTATATATGTTCCTAGTCATTTCGCTATCTTTTATTTTGATATCATAACCATACTACAGCAATTGAAAAAAATTCGTCCTAGTTTGTTTAATGAGAGTTACTAACGCTCACCACATCAAGCTTATTAGCAAAGTCACAAATGATAGAGGGTGGCTTGTTTAGCAAACGATTATATATGTGAGGCGTGTGAAGTAAAATATATGTACGACAATGACAAATCTCTCGGAATTATGTTAATTCACCGAGACAATAAATAGTGGGCATCGGATAACATGAAAAACAAGAATAATTAGTCGTACGGAGTTTTTCCTCTTTTATACTATGAGAAAAATACCTTCGAATGTACTATATCATGGCAATTATAATAACTCACATTTGAAACCAACATGAACTACTTAAGCACTAAGAGAGTGGGAGGGCATCATATCGAATGGACTGGTTCGGTAATCGAGAAATGATTAGTATTCGAATGAGTTTTTAATTAATTAATCATTGGTAAACTATCAAAAATGCCGGCTAGCCAGAGATTTTGCAATGCAAAAAATTTCTAGCACTACTCCTTTCAAATGAAAATACTCGACTCTGATCTTGAACTATGCCTGTTTTTCGCGAAGTATTTTCGGAAATGAGGGATTTTGGCTGTCCTGTATTATACTTTATATTCGTCCGGCAACGTTTCGAGGTAAGACTTCAAACTACTAATGTTAATATAGCCATTTATTACAAGGTTATTTTACTGTATAATAAGATTATTAAATTTACAATATTCTCTATTTTATTATAATTGATTAATAGTTTATATCTTTAGAAGCGTAATCATGACGACCAATTTAGCCACTACATTTTTTTAACGCAAGGTAATATGAAAAGCTATACAGATTACAAATGATTGTAACTGATTAAGAAAGAAATTTTAATTTATGAGATTTTTAAAAAGTGACATAAATTGCTGCAATTATTTTGTGTTTATCTAGTTTATGACAATAACATATTCAATTGGATAATAGTCAATCTAAAAAAATTCTACAAATAGTATTTTTTAAATTTTTTAAATTTAAATATGGAAAGTACAAATAAATAATCGTAACTGAACATCACACAAAACAAGTCAAATATGTTGTAGTTTATCTTTTAGTATCTTCTCGAATTACAAATTCATTCGAATACCACTCAAATTATATACCTACACAAACGATATTTCAGTTACCAGCCGAACAACGAAAAGAAAGTAATTCGAGAAGTTTTTATCAGTTGAATGAATTATTAGCATCTTGGTGAAGCATACATAATCGAATATTTCGAATGATTTCATTCGAGATGCGTCCATCACTACGATGAGTATTTTATATAAAATTATAGAATATTGATACTGTACTTACAATTTCTGTTGTTGACGAGAGCAAAATGCAATAGGCCTATAGTATGTTTACTAGACACAACCCAGTAAAAATACTGCAGCACACGGATAATCCACAAACCCGAAAATCCACGCACGAATAAGTATGTATGTTAGCTAACGTGGATTATTATACGAATTACTCGATTGTTAATGTATAAATAACTTTATTATTACGTATAAAATCTCAATGAATGATATTTTATGTTTATGTATTATAATTATTTGTAAAGGGGAAAACTAATTGCATTATAGGTTTACCTCATTGGTCGAGAATAGGCGAGCTTTCTACAGCTACGATATACATTCATGAAGAAATTAATCTTATTGGTTATAGCATAGCTTATGGTTATTGTTCTCCTTGCTATCTATTTTTACAGAGAGCGAATATTTTTTAAAGTTCATAAAACAGCTTGCTCACTTTTTCTCCTGAAACTTAAAAATTATATTATAATATTAGTTTACACAGGGTGTCCCACGAGCACATGGACTAGCTTATAATACCGTTACTATTCTAAATGCAAAAAATTAGCTTACTTTATGTAAGAATGGTAGAAAAGGTACTAAGTGCAGAACTTATCTTGGTGTAGCAGTTTTGTAAAACCGGAAGTAACGTTCGCTTTCTTTACCCGCACGGTATACTTTCTTAACTTGTATCTTGTAGAGTATCATCTCTCGTTTCGATTATACCAAACAATTCATAGTTGAATTAAAAATGGAATTACTAAATATACCATAGCAGAATTACATATTTACCTAACAGTTTTATACTTCAATCATGAATATGTTGTCTACCAAATCTGGTCTACAGAATTTGTTGATTTTGTACTAGGTATATGTTGATGTTAATATGTTTCTGATTTATAGTGAATGCAAAAAATTCTCGTATATCATATAAATTGTACTGCACAAAAACTGAAAAATATTGAACTGCCATTTTGTAAAGAGGCCAGTCGTAAAACGAAGATAAAAATGAAGAACATTTTAAGGTTACTTCAATATGTTTAAATACAACTTCACATAAATATGTAAGAAACATTTCAATGGAATCGCGAATTTCAAAAAGTTTTGATCATAGTATTTTAAGACAAAGTAAACTACATTCCCTTAAAATACATCTTGTCTAAGAATTAATGCCTGCAAACTGTAATATAAATATAATAGTTCCTCTTGGCGATGAAATGACTTCCTTCCAAAATTGTTCAATTGAATCTCGGTTTTACAATAACGGGATTATGTGGTAAATACTCAAAGCTTTAATTATACGTCATAACTCATCCACCAGCAGATCCAGAGTATAATTATTATATGGTATACTTTATTTGCCAATCGCTTCATTCGACTTTATTTTTATCAGAATATTAAAAGATGTTTAAATTTACTCGAAAATGTTTCTAGCAATTTAACGGAAAATTCGTCCTTCGTGATTTTCAGTACATCTTTCTACAACAAAACGGTGTTCCAGAACGTAACGCATGTATTGTCACCCTGGATGCAAAACTGAACTGGAACATACACCTGAATAACATCTCAAACAAAGCGAAAATGGCCCTTATGATGGACAGAGGCATGATTAGTAAAACATGGGGACTTACACCAAAGATGGTTCAATGGTATTACACTGCGGTAGTTAGACCCATGATAGCTTATGGCACCCTAGTGTGATGGCTTAAAGTTAAGCAAAAAACAAGCATCACAAAACTAACTAGGATATAGAGACTGACCTGTTTGTGTATATGTGGAGTCATGAACAGCACTCCAACTGCATCTATGGAAGCTCTTCTGGGACTAATCTGGAACTAAAGATATATATATAAAAGGGGAAACCTGAATTGGAGCACATAGTATGAAATCCTTCGGTAACTGGCACAGCAGCTAAGAAGGATGTGGACCTAAACGAATACGGGAAGTAGTAGAAGGTAACCCCATCTTTCAAATGGGTACCGACTATATCCTTCCAGAGTATTCCTTTGACAAACCATTCACTGTGAGATACAATCGCAATTACTGGGCCCAAGGAACCCCACCTCAGCTGTCAAGGGGGCTACTCTGGTACACAGACGACTCCAGCACAGCGGAAGGCACAAGGGCCGGAGTATATGGCCAAAGACGAAAGGAGAACATCAGTGTACCCCTAGGAAATAAGGCCACAGTCTTTCAAGGTGAAATCTTTGCAATAACGCAATGTATCCAGGAAAATGCAAAACGCGCGTATACTCAACAACGCATAAGCATCTTATCTGACAGTCAAGCAGCTTTAAAGCACTTGCAAATTAACGAAGAAATGTATATACCTCCTGACATCCTTATGGAAGAAGAACGTAGTTCAGCTCATATGGGTGCCAGGGCACACGGGGGTAGAGGGAAACGAGAAAGCAGATTCCCTCGCGAAAACCGGTGCATCCACCCCGTTTATAGGGCCAGAACCTGCATTCGGTATCCCCAAACAAAGCAGCCGAACAGCAGTAAAAATGTGGACCATTACACAATTGACTGGAAGGCAGTAGGGAGCAGAATTTATATTAAACAGTTGGTAGGACTTATAACAGGACACTGCTACCTGCGGAAACACCTTCACAAAATCGGTGTATACAGAAAAGACACACTCTGTAGACTATGTGAAGAAGAGGAGAAAACAGCCTCACATATAATCTTCGACTGTCTAGCACTTTACCGCAAGAGACAGCAGCTATTCCGGGGAACACTTCGTGAAACACCCTTCACACATGAAAACCTCGTAAAAAATATCTTACAACTCGTTGAGGGCACAGATCTACTTTGAAAGAATCGGGGGCGCACAAAAGACCGTAGAGTCGAAGTGCAAACCGGGCTAACTAACCCACTTCAAATCCCTGCTATTAATCAATCAATCAATCAACTGTCCCCATGTATGAATAATATGTTGTTAATAGCACGAATATATGGTTATTACTTCGCCTAATTCGACCCCTTTAGATTATATCTTTCAAGGTCACATACATAAATTGATTAACTTACCACATCTACCTAACTATGAGCAAATATGAACGACCAGAATAGAACAGAATTCGACTATGGGGTGTTACCACAATGAGTATTTTTGATACTTTTGAAAGGTGCGGTGCTAGAGCTCTAAATCAATTCAAACGCCTATAATTAGTCAACCACAACTTATAAAAATGATTACTGTATTATTATCTATTTTCAGGATTAATAATTTGATTTAGAATCTGTATATTTGTAAGGTACAAATTTCAAAAATACACCATACTATGGGTTTATTAATTTTTTTCTTAAAATGTGTACCATACTAGTTAAACAATGGAAAAAATGTTACTTCCGGTTTTATTGGAATAGATATATCAAAGAGCATTGTATTACTTCAAACTTTTATTATCATTCAATTTTCGTTTAAGGCATTATTTTGGTATTTAGAATTATATTATGCCGATATCAACTCGTCTCAGTGCTCATAGGGCCTCCTGTATATTATTAGCTTAGCGGATGTGCTTCATCATAAATAAAAATATAGACGATATAAATATGACTATCAGTTCGTGATGTAGTTTACTAGTAAGTCGCGAATATACGACTTCTACGCGTAACTGCAAATATTTTTGTTAATTTGTACATTACTTGTAATGTGCTTTCTAGACGGATATACAATTACTCTACTATTCTATGAGCATGTATTATTCATTATTTACAATTTAGTTCAATATTTAACAATTCGTCTTGGTTATCGAATGTGATAGGTATCATCATCATCATCATCACCTGACATGGGGCTGACTCGAGGGTCGATCCTGGATACGCCAGGCCCACCCCATGCCACTGGGTGGGTAGGAATTTACGGGATCGGGTGGGATCGGGTGGGGCATTGCACCACGTTAGTATGTCTGCAATGTATACCGCAAGACACCACTGCTGCAACACCAGATAGTTAGTAAGCTGCGCATCAATGGGGTTGTTGAGTACGTAGCCGAAACCGTTATGCGATTATGCGTTTGAACCTAATAAACTTTGATTTCAAAGTTTCACATTGTTCTTATTTCACATCATGCTATTGTTCTAAGGTTACTGATTGCACATCTCTTAGTTTCCTAATAACTAATAACCTACTTAATAGTTACTCCCAAACTTATTTTTCCTGTCCGTTATGCGATTATACATTTGACCCTAATAAACTTTGGTATCAAATTTTCACATTGTTATCGAATGTGATAGGTATAAATTATAAATTTATCTGACAATTTTACCATATTTTTGAACAACCATCATCTCACATAACGCATTGTCCTACATTCTTTTAGGTATGGAAGCAAAATTGCAAAAAAAAAATGTTAATGAAAATCGTCGTATCGCTGGTACACATTGGTTTTATCATTGTAAACAATTATCTGTTTCACGTTATTTTGTCCTATACGTTTTCTTGTAATAAAGTAGGAAAAGGAAAACGATACTAAACATATTTCTGACAGAATTACTTTTTTACAGTTAATGTTTTCTGATAATTAATTTTTACGTAAATAACCCTTTCTTCAAATGCTCCTAAGTATAAAATTCTAGAAATAGTAAACACATCAGTCTAGGAAATGTTATTTGCACGAAAAAGTAACAATGTTAAGTTATTTGAAATAAATTTGACACTGTTCTTAGGGCGTTGGTGTTGTGAGCGGCCAATAAAAACAACTAAGTTATGTCTTAATTTGTTTTTATATTTAAATTCGTACGGGTTTATTTCACATGACACATTTTATGTTAATTTAAATATATTTATGTTGATGTTGTTAAAAACAATATTAATTGACCCAGCAAGGTAGAGGAAGCGTATCAAAAGATGCCGCATTTATGTTATGAAACAAATTGGGGATGTTTATCTGTATTGGCGCCAGGGTTGCCGTTCAGTCGTGTGAATTTTCAGATTGACTGTAACTTAAAATTTAATATATTTTAAAGCACGTCTAAAACAACTTTTATAGTGTACCTCTAATATTAACGCATCGATGATCTAAGGTTTTTTTTTCGGTTGCTTGAATATTATTCGATAGATCTAGAAAATTCAAACCGTAGGTGGACAGTTGTTAGACTTTCAAAGGATATATGAGAAATCAAATTTATGTTGGAAGTCTACTAAAAATGTAAAGAGATGTCTCATTATTAAAAATAAATTCATTGTGTTTACAGGAATGTAACTGCCTTCATTCGTATAAATACTTATACCAGTTGGGAAATATCACCACCAATAATTAGCGACTTGCATATTTTTAAAGAGAAGTGTGATGTTTATTTAAACTGTCAACTTCTCGACTATGACATGGAGATTTGCTTTAATGAAGTTGAAGTATTTTTTCGCTGCCGTTGAATTTAATTTTATAAAAACAAAACTCTAAAAATGGCTAAGATTTAATTAATTTTTCTCCTGCACTTGTAAATTATAGATAAGCACTACCACTTATAAATTTAATTAAATTTATCATCTTTCGCAGATAAGGTTATCAATTAATTATTGTTGCTATTTACCTGTACA
>JABXWE010028217.1:0-10190 GCA_014611495.1 Limonius californicus
CGAAAAAGGCAGGCAAAAAGGCAAAAAAATAATTGAAAATAGCACTAAAAAGGCAAAAATAAAGTAAAAAAAGGCAAAAACAAAAAAAGGCAAAATTACCAAAAAATATAGAAAAAGTAAAAAATTACAAAATTTGAAGAATACTTGAGGAAATTAAAAGAAACGGCGTTTAACTGAGAGGGAAAAAAGCAAAATATCTATTCAAGTTAAAATAAAAACAACTAAAATTCAATTAAAACTGTTTATTTAAAAAAATAGCATAAATACGTATGTACAGTACTAACAATTTATTTATTATAGGTACGCACATTATTCTTTAACCATTGGTTTTATTATACTACCAACTAGTCATCAGTAATTTCTCTGTGTTCGCCGAAGTCAAACAAGGTCTCTTGTCGCTGACAATTTGTTTGTAGCAATCACAATGGTATCACCTTCGAAAATTGTGACAAACTGGCTGATTCAGTAGAAAACTTTCTCCCCTGGTCCCCTCATTAAAATTAATCTCAAGAAAATATTCCTTCTCAGAAATTTTCAGCCGGTAACAATAAAGGGTAAAACCCACTAAACCTCTACCTTTAAGAGCTTGGGAATAGCACATTCTGTAACGAGGTTGGAATGGAAATTCGATGCGAGTGGAATCTTCCGAACGCGAGCCGAAGGCGAGCGTGAGGAACCACGAGCATCGAATTTCCATTCCCAACCGAGTAGCAGACTATACTTATACACAATATATGTAATAAATATAATAAAATTAATAAGATTCGGAACAAATATTTACAAAGAAATTGCAAAATTATGACGTTTCAAGTCAATTGTTAGTCATGGATTCCTAGACTAATTGGTTTTTTTTGTTATACTGTTACGGAATGTTCATTCCATTACTAGTGTTGGAATGAAATACATGCAAAATGCATAAGCCGGTAAGTGTTTTAGAATATTTCTTCCATAGCAAGGGTTAGAATGTTAACTTTCTATTATCAAAATTGATTTCAGAATTGTGAAATTCCGTAGTGGTCGTGGAGAATAATACTTTCTACAATTTATTTCAGAAATTTAAATTGTGCATTTTTCTTGGAAAATTGCTAGTACAAATTTCTTTTTAAATTGAAAATTTAAGAACTAAGTTTCTTAAAATTTTAATTTGATATACCGTAAAAGGCACAAAAAGGCAAGAAAAATAGGAAATTCTTCAAAAAAGGCAGAATCCTAAAAAATACGCAAAAAAGGCAAAATAAAATTTGCATTTTAGAATTGCACGCATTCTAAAACGGATTTAAAATTGGGTCTGCCTTTAATCATTCCATTTATTAAAAAGGCAATTTGCCTAACTACCCTAGCTCTATTTATCAGCGTTATGAATGTATCTTTTTCCTTTTATTGGAAACTATTCGGAAATATTTTAAGTTTTCCCAAAACATAATTTAATGTACGGGATCATCAAACAATAGATAATAAACAACATTGCTGAGAAACCAGTGAAGATAACAAACCAAAATTTTCAGTATAATACTGGAAAAAATTGAAATTTGGCAACACTGTAGTGAAACACAGTAACATAACTCTCCCATATAGATATTATCATAGTAGTTAAATACATTTTAGGCAATTTACAACTTAATTTTTTAATTTTAAACATGTAATTTACAGCAATTTACCAGTCGGTGAAATGAGTTTCAAGAACAACAAATACTAAGTATAATATTATTATTAACTATGTGTTGCAACATATTTTATTAAAATTAAGCACATGGATAAGGGAAAATCCATTTTAAGTCTCAGTATTTTAGAGAATTAACTCCATACAATTTTTGGAATTTTTGCTAATACAGGTTATTGAGCAATATATACTTAGTCAAGTTTGTGCGCCATTAATTGAACATCCTGTATATGCACGTGAAGTTTCAATTGAGGGTTACCTGAAACAGCAAAAACCTTTTTTAAACTTTAAAAATCATTCAATTAATTAACTACATTAACGTTAAACCAAGAAATAAGTCGTCTGTCTTCTTTTCTGAAATATGGGTTTTCCTACTATTTATACAGTTATATTTTTATTGTGTTGTACCTATCACTACTCGAAAATCTTTTATTTAAATGTCTATGGGCGTCAGTACATTTATTTATAAGGTTATAATTATTATAATTTAAATTTTAAATTTTATAACACCTGAAATCCACTATAGCTACCGTAGGCGGCCATTTTATTTGATTTCCTAACCTCACAATAACGCCTACATAACATGCTAAGTAGTTTAAACTAACACCTACTGGTACAAAGCTTTTCGGATTGGCTTAAAATTTTGGGATATTAATAGTTCCAAAGGCTCCACAAAGCCATTCTTCATACCTTCATACAGGGTGATCCGGGAGGAAGGTGCCAAACTCCGAGAGCGTATTCTATACATTAGTATATGACGAAAAGCGCGAGTTGAGGTACGATTTTTATTTGATTTTTGAATTATAGCGTGGTAAATTTTTTAATTTAATCGAATAGTTTGGTACATTTTAAATGTCAAACAATAACTTCTCAATTACTATAAAACTATTTACAATTTTCTAAAAGTGATAAATAGTGCCGTACACTTATTCGCATCTCGATTATGCAAATGTGGTTGTAGTTGTTGGTTTGTTGGTTTATTTCTGGTTGATGGAAATGCCAGAATTATGGTTAAAGAATACTATCAACGGCTTCCCGATCGTAGGATTCCAAGCAAAAACGTATTTGTCAAAGTCTTCCACGTATTGTATGATAGTTGTACACTTCCTTGTGTAGATTAACTGGAACACAGCCATACGACTAGCTCACGAAGATTGCTGCTCTCTTGAAATTCTTTACACAAGACTTAGATCCTTACCAGACACAGCGTGTACAAACCTACAACCGGAAGACTATACTAGACGCATGCAATGTTGTCGGTGTATAAATGCTAATCGCTTCTTGGTTCTATGTATATTTTTTACTGCTGAAGCTAAATTTACCTGTGATAGCAGCAACAATACCAATGGTCTGATCAAAATCCACATGAAATAGGTAGTCGAAGAAAATTTTCAGCGTCATTTTTATGTTAACATGTGGCATGGCATCGTTGGTAATTATTTAAATGGCCTGTTAATTTTTGAAAATCGTCTGACAGAAGCACAGTGGTAGAAATTTTTCCAAAATGATTTACATGGAATATTCAACGATATTCCTTTACACATAAGAAATGCTATGTACTATCAGTAAGATGGGGCTTCTCCACATTTTTCCTGTCTGGTCACACAATATCTGAATGGGACTTCTCTAGGACGATTGATTGGTCGCGGTGATGCGATTAGTTGGTCGCCAAGGTCTCCAGACCTCACATCGTTAGACTTTTGTTTGTGGGGCTGGTTTAAAAGTAAAGTGCACAAATGAAAAGTGGATATGCACTAATTCGTTATATTGTAAATGCTGCTACCTGCTTGAAGGAACAGTAAGGTGGACCTGGGAGAACAACAAGCGCTGTTTCTAAACTAGCCAGAAAATGTCGGGGTCCATAGAGACATCGTTGAAAATGTATTGTAGTATAAAGTTTAAGACGCTGTAATTCGAACACAAATAACAATCGTATTACAACTTTTGTGTTTATTAGTCATATACTAGCTAGGAAAAAGGGAGAGAGGAAGACCAAAAATGAGGTGGGCCGACGACATAAAAAGGCATGCGGGATTGACTTGGAAGAGAAGGGCGGACGAAAGAAACAAATGGAGGGAACTCGGGGAGGCCTACATCCAAAGATGGATTGAAGAAGGCTGAAAGAAGAAAAAGAAGAAGAAGAAGAAGAAGTCATATACTACTACTGTTTACTTTCCCCTCAATAATTGCTTTTATTAATCCATTTCTTCTCAAGATATGGCCTGTTTGGGTCCTTCTCTTCGTTATGTGTCTCCATATTTTCCTTCTTTTTTGTTTTTGTTCTAAAACTTCTTCGTTCGTTTTCCTTTGTGTCCGAGAGATCTTTAGTGCTCTTCTGTAACACCACATTTCAAAAGCCTCTATTTTCCTTCTGTCTGTTTTCCCAATGGTCCATGTTTCGCATCCATATAGCGCAATGCTCGATATGTACGTTTTAATAAATTGTTTCTTTGTGTTTAGCGATATGCCATTAGACGTCAATAGTTGTTTTTTTATCATAGAAGGTCTTTTTGCGTGGTTTATTCTTTTGTTAATCTCTTTTGTACTTCTGCCATCTTCAGTGATCAGGCTTCCTGGATATGGAAATTGTTCTACTGCTTTTATGGGCTCATTGCCTACGTTGATATTATCCATTGTTCTGTTGTGTTTTGAGCACACCATCACTTTTGTCTTACTTTTGTTGATCTTTATGTTGTAGTTGTTATGGAATATTTCGTCCATAATCGTTAGTGCTTCTATCAGGTGTTCCTTTGTTTCTGCGAGCAGGGCTATATCATCCGCGTATTAATTATGTCGATTCTTTCATCATGTATACATACTCCTGTAAACGGTAAAAACCCAAAAGGACGCGCCCGTCTTCAATTTATAAAACAAATAATACAAGACTCGGGAAGCAACAGCTATGAGGAAATTAAGAGAAAGGCCTTAGATAGGGGAAAATGGAAAGCTGCGACAAACCAGTCCCAGGACTGATGACCATGGAGGGAGGGATACTATTACCGTGTAAAATATGCTCTTGAAATTTGACACATTCCTACCGACTCACCCTGCATAATATTCAAGAAGGTAATTTTCGTATTTTGAATATTTGCAGAAGAAACTATGATCATCAGAACATTCTGACACAGCTTTCTCCTACTACATTTTTTTAACTTGAATTTCAAATATCGGATTTTCAAATATCAAACAATTTACATATTGATATTGTTAGATAGACAGGTATTTAGAATAAAATAATACCAATACTTATCAAGACAATAAAAGTTGACAGCTTGGCCAAATCTAATCCTTGATTTAAATTAATCCACTCTAATATAAAATTTTAGTAATAGATTAATTGCTGGTTGCAGCTAGGAGAACAAAAAGATTCTATACAAAACAGGAAACTGATTTTGTATTTTAGAATTTACCAGCGGTGCACCACAAAAAAGTTCAGGGGGAGAAAAGGGGGCATGACCCCTGAAAAAGTATCGCCCTGTAGATTCTCACAACCATTTGGCACGCCCAATGATGTAATCCCTGCAGTGTAACCTGTATTACAAATTTGAGCTAAATATTTTAAAAACTGCAGGAGCTATAAAGAAAAAACTAAAAAAATCTTGAAACACCCCGTAGATCAGTAACGAAGCGTTTGCGGACCTATGTTTATATGAACTTTTAGTCATGAAATAAGCCAAAGAATTACCTCCTTCCGTATGTACATGATATTTAGGAACACCCTGTATAGTAACCATGCATTCTCTGACTCTCTAAGCTGTAATGTAAGTGACACACTCTAGATGTCTCTACACAAGATTCATTATATAGAAAATGTGCAGGATATCAAGCCCTTAAAAAAGTATATTGGACAATGGACGTATTTTAATATATTTAACGATATTATTTAGAACAAAATGGCAAAAAACTTATATGAAATTTAAATACCTTAATTTAATACCAAATTTTAGTTAAATAACTAACTTTATCAGTTGATCTATTAATTGTTCTGTTGTAATTTTATTGATTATTCAAATGTGTTCGATTTTGGCGCTCTTGGACGTTACCTAAGCTGCCTACGGTCTAGTAACGACCCTGACTGCCTACTTATACGTTAATTTTAAAAATACATTTTATGATCTCAAAGAAATGTAATAAAAGCAATAGCTAATACATTTTATTTCAAAATCCTATCTTAAAGTTATCACCAGGTGAAGGTCAAAAAGTTAGCGTTTATTACAACAATATCAAGTGTTGCACGTTTTATTTTCAAGTCCGTCTGCATTTAATGTGTTTCAGTTATCATAAATTTGAAGCTTTATTCTTATGTATTCACACAGGAAAACTGTTCAGAAAATAAATTATATATTCTTGCAGATGCATATTCAACGTGTTTTTTAAACATTTCTTCAGGAAAAGCCATTACCGTTACAGATACAGACACAAGAATAAAATTTCCTTCCACTTAGTTAACAAAACTGATTTTTAGAACTCAATTTACGATTTATAGGAACATTTTTATTGTCGTTAATTTAAATTAGAACTTCTACTGACTACATGAAATGATAACAATAGTATTATAATGCATTTCCGTATATAATGCCCGTTCATACAGGTTATTTAAGCTGGGCAGGTTGTCTATATACAAGATGTTTAAAAATTCACGTCTATGTTTTCTAGATATTACACAAGCCGGCCTTACAATATATACAAAATTTTAACCGTCCTACAGGCGGAACTTGGAGCATCATTTTATTAGACCCACTGGAACACGATTTTACAGTTTGTTCTTTTCAGTTTTCGCCGAAGAAGGAAATCTTCCAAATGACACTACATAAGTCTCAGTGGGTAAATCTAATTTTTATTATATTATGGGAATGAAAATATTAGATCAAAAAGCCCAGATTTATAGATAACATCTGTAAAATTTTGAATTTCCCGCCATTAGGAAATACTTAAAATGGCGGCAATTGCCGTTATTTTAGTCCGCTACGCCCAACGTCCAATTTCTATTTATGGAATATTTTCTAGCTGTAAATTTAAAAACCGGCAACTTTTCCTGTAGAACTTGTATTGTATATTTCAATTACAGGTATACTGTGCCTTTTTCAAAATTTGAAACTTACTTTACTACCGTCATCGGGGATTTTCCTACCCTTTGTGTGCTCCTTAATCATTAAATTGTTATTTAATCGTTTACATACAATTTCAAAAATTTAGTTTACAGTTGTATTTGCATTGGTGCAGAGTGTACTCATATCATAAAAACATCGTGACGCCATTATTAGTCAAAGCGAAGACGTTGATGCAGACAGAAGACGTTTTAACTGCATTTTCCACTACTCGGTAAACATTTTAGTTTCAGGAAAATCTACCTGAAATAGTGTTTTCTAGTTTAAGCAAGTGTAAATCATTTTTCCAAAAAAAAACTTCTTTTAAATGCACTTTACAACAAAAATGCTTCTTCTTCTTCTGCAGCTTATATCATCCATCGTCGGATGTAAGCTGCCCTTAGGTTGTTCCATTCTTCTCCCTTGTTTCTCTTCCTCATCCAGTCGCACCGTCATCTGTCCACTTAGTCTGTGGCCTTCCTCTACTTCTTTTATTACCTCGGGGCCTCCACTCCATGATTTTTCGTGTCCATCTATTATCCTGCATTCTTCCTATGTGCCCCGCCCAATTCCATCTTAAGGTACGTAGACGTTCTATTATATTGGTTACTTTAGGTCTTCTTCGTATTTCTATATTTATTTGGTATTCGGTCTCCTAACTTGATGTTCAATATTCTTCTTTCCATCGCCCTTTGTGTAACCTGGAGTTTATGTACAATACCTTTATTTAGGACCATGTCTCTGTGACATATGTTAGAATTGGCAACACATACTGGTTGAAGGTTTGTGCTTTTAAAGTGTTTGGTGTATCTGACTTAAGTACTTCTTGTAGTCTCCCGAACGCTGTCCAAACCAGTGACAATGTTGTATTTAGATCTGCTGTCAAATTATTCCTAAATACTTTTAGATATTTTTGTCCCAGATATATAAATGTTTCCACTTTCTTTATTATTTTGTCTTCTGGAGTAATGTCTTGTTGTTCTTGTTACATTCGTTCAGTATTTTGTTTTGTTAATGTTTATTTTGTTTCTAATCTGTTTCGATTTTTTACAGTTCTTCTATCATCTCTTGTAGTTTCGTTCTGTCTTCTGCTATCAGTATTACGTCATCAGCGAATCTCAAGTGACTCAGTTTTTTGCTCCAAAGCTATTTGAAAGGTTAGGGAAAATTGAAATTTCCCCACAACAAAAATTACTGAGTTTTTTAGGAAATAATGTATAAGTAAATCTGTACCTATTTAGCAATAAACATTTACGAAATTCCGCACATTATTTTCTGTAATACTTTGGCAGTTTCGTACGTTGGCTTGTTAGAAATTTGTTGCAGCCCCACGTTGGGCGTCATATATTTATTATAATAAAAGATTTCTGAAAAATATTTTATTATTGGGGAAAAATGCTGTCTTAAACATATGTTTATTAAACAATAATGCATGAATAACTACGGACTATTACCCATAACACAACTCTATATTAAAATTCAATGTTGACTTACAATCCCACAAAGAATAATTATTATTTTATTATTTGACATTGGAGTGTCAATATGAAACTTTGTTTGACTATTATCTCGAAGGTATTGGGTCCGCTTTGTATGGTTTCGAAATCAAACAATTGAACAACCCCGCTATAAACACGTAAATATCACGTGGTTACATTTTACAAGAACAAATCAGAATGAAGATTACGTTACGATTATCCTAATTTTCACTAATTCCAAAAATTACAAATAACTTCCTTAAACTCAAACGTGCACCAAATCTAACGTTAAATTAAGATTGCATACAAAGTTCCAAGTCTTTTGATAACTCACAAGACTAATGCTATGATATTTATTTAAATAAATAAAGATTTGACGTGAAAAACATTGCACGCTAGGAATTGTTTAGGGATAATTGTGGATTGTATTAAATTAATGTGTTTTCAGTATTTGTTACGACTATCATTTATTGTTGTAAATTTAGATATTGCTGTTACAGAACAAGGTATTAAATTTTTGTAGTTTATCATTTCTTCGGATATATTGATTTAGCAAAAATTGTTTAAATCTTCCCTACTACAAGCTTTCCCTCCCTTTGAATAGCATCAAATAAAATTTTGGCAAGAATTTCTAGTTGATATAAAGAAATTTGATTATTTTGCGACACCGTGTATAGCAACATAACAGCTATTATTAAAACGTGACATTAATCTCACCAGCTTTTGCAGAAAACATGCAGTGACATTTTAAAATATGATTAGGAACAAGTAATTGATGTTTGTAATGTCAAACGCTACACGGATATTTATCATATTTAACGTTGTTTATTGCAACTGACCGTGTAGATCGTTATTACAAGTCAGATGTTTGATCAACATGAATATGGTTTAATAACCTATACCTTCAGTAAGCTCGTTCTGGGTAAAACTATAATCTATGATTATATTAAAGAAAGTAAACATTAAGACTAAATAAAATTTTACTGTTATTCTGTAGGTATATTTATTGTAAATTATCTAGAATTAAAAATAGCAAGAAATAGCTACACATTTTTGCAAAAAATAGAAATATCTAACTTCTTTTGGAACAACAAAAAATTCTGTGTATTTTAATGCGTTTAAGGCATTTTTAATTGTTTTATGTTATGCCTAAGGCTTCTAGATTTCAATTTTACCGCTAATTACTTACGTAACGCACAAATACTGTTTAGCCTAACCTATAAAAGGTGAATATCTTGACAAGAACAACTACAACGAATACAAAGGCGCTATCGTTAACACAAAACAATATAAAACAACCAAAATCTTTTTAATACGTCCAATTGGCTGCTTTACGTGTGTAGGCCGTTGCTCCCTGCGCTAAAAAACGTCTGTTTGCGAATTATATGCCATACTACTACTGAATGAAATGGGTTCAGAATTATACAGGTAGCCTAAATTATACTTCAAAGAGGATTGCTTTGATATACGTTATAAATAAAAACTTTAACCTGTATGGTAATTGTTAATTGGTTAATATATATAATAGAGGGTTAATATTCATAAGCACCAAATGATATGGTAAATATAAGAAATATCTGCAATATATAAACAACAGTTCATCGGTAATTGTTATAGTTTCTAAAACTTATTGGTTAGATGGAAAATACACTTAAATTAATTACTTTTATTGGTATTTTTGTATAATAACGAATGGTTGTTTAGCGCACACGAGTTTAAAAGACTGAACAAAATGAGAATCTGTAGAAAGTAAGGTTAGGTTAGGTTAGGCTACGATTAAAGCTTTTATTACATTTACCACTACGTCCAAGGTATTATGTATAATTGCCGCTAAATGTTTGAATATAAAGAACTTTATTATTATTTACCAAATTTCCTGATGATTATAAATAATTACTATACATAATACCCGACTTATTTATTTTTACCGTATCATATATATTTCAAGCAAAACGTTAACCTTGA
>JABXWE010028218.1:0-25319 GCA_014611495.1 Limonius californicus
ATAAACTTATAGAGATGTAGTATTTTTAAGGTGAATTTTTTATTTTCGCCCAAATGTTGTATGTATACTTGATGTGCAGGGTGTATATGTATTTCTGTACTATTGTTAATGATTAATGTTGATGTTGTGATGGTTGTTTGTAAGTTTTAATCAAAATTTGTCTAAATTTAGTAATTTATACACGTATGTATTCTTTGTTGTAAATTGTAGCGTAAGTTATGTTAAAAGTTTTGTAATTTTATCAGGATTATTATTATTCTGAAAGTTGTTTTTTGAAATGTTCTGTATTAAGTGAGATATTAACAATTTTAAAATGTTTAAAACAGCTGTAGATTTAAAGGATTAATATCTAGTTTCCTATTGGTACATTTTTGATTAGAAAGTAGAATTTTCACGATTTTGAAAAGTTTAGTGTGTTTTCAAAGTTTGAAGAGTCAACACGCATTATTTATGTACTCCAAATTTAAGATTATAAGGTAATAAAGGCTAGTTTCGCAAATTTTTGGGGCGGAGCCTGAGAATCTTTACAATTTGTACTAAGGATATGTGAAATTAACATAGTTTATAATTGTCAAATTATCAAGATGTGTTGTGTTTATTATGTGTTAAAAAGAAGTAATAAATTTCATTTAAGTGTAATTTATCACAAGTGTTTTATTTTAAAAGAACGGAACTTACCTAGAGTTTTTGATGTCAAATTGTGTTGTGTAATTCAAACATGTCCTGAAAAAGATAAAATTATAATTCTTCGAACACAATTTTGGGTTGAATTAATAGATCAAATTACAAATCTACTTACCTGATTTGTTTTGAATATTTAAACAGAAGTTATTGAAGTGTTTCCATGGATTTTCATAACTTATAACTATAAAAGTTATGAGAGGTCAGCAGCCGGTCGCCACGGAACATTTTGGATAAAGAGGGATCAAAATTGCAGCCGTTGCAAATTTAAGATGTGGGAATGAAGGCTTGTTCAACCATTCACTGGTTAAAGATAAGTTCACAATTGGTTTGAATTTGTATTTGTGTGGTTTATTATTGTAATTCGAAAACTATCTTTGGAGGCCACGAATTTAACCCTGAGATCTTTGTTACTGGTATGCTGATGTAAATTGAAATTTAAGTTTGTAGTGTGACGTATAATTCAGTTTTAATTTGTATTATTGGCGCAACCAACGTGAAGATTTATTTATTTTTATTACAAATAATATTACAAATTTTAGTTTTGAGCTAGCCAAAGCAAGGGCAACTATATAATTTATTTTAATAATTATTTATTAAAATAATACATAGCAATATATATATATATTGCTGTGTTGACTTTTTATATAAATATAAATAAATCAACCCATGGTGACATAAAATATGCTATGAATTATTTTATATAAATAAATAAACAAAATTCAAACAAATGTAATTTTGATTTATTTCGGCTATCTCATAAATAAAACTTTTTATGTTGGTTACGCCTATAACATTAATTAAAAATACCAGCATATAAACATTTTAAAGATCTCAGGGTTTTTAGTTCGTGGCCTCGCTTACTGATAGTTTCAAAATACAGTAATAAATTCAACACAGATATATAATAAATTCAAATAAACTTATCTGTATGTCTTCTAAAATGTTGTCCTCGAGTGCACATTCCAAAATGCTGCTGACCAGTGTACATCTGAACTATCATAATTGCATCGTCGCCAAATTCCCGCCAAACTAATGAAGATAGCGTCACCTTCGGCTTGATCTCGCTGCTTCGATGACCTCGATTGTTGATAAATTAATTACAGTTACAGTGAAACATGTTAAGTTTCCAAAAATGGTAAGTAACCTTCTTCTTATTATGAATTAATAATAGCACTTTTAAATTCAATATTCTCTAATAATTTATTTTTCAGGAATTTGAGAATAAGCACACCATTGAATTTTACACTCCAGGTAAGTTGGATTACTTTATAAATTAAACCCGTTTACTAACTTGTAAATTAACTAAACTTTTATTATTTTGCTTTCATAATTAAATTAACACTTGTAACAAAAACTTTCACATAATTAAATACTTATAATACTTTAACATAACCTCATGATTTTAGTAAACAACTTTGGGCACCGCCCATAACTTTGAAAATTAGCTCTTAAGCCCAGTAAAATTAAAATTGGAGCTAACACGTAAAGTGTGCTTTGTCCTCAAGCATTAAAACAAGAATGAATTACAAAATTTGCCAAATTTGGGACCCGGCGCATTCAAGAGTTAAAAATGTACCAATCAAAATTCAAAAATTATTCTGAATAATCTTCAGCTGACTTATAACAATATAAAATTATTAAATACAATGTTAATATTCAAAATATGACTAAATAAACTTCAGAATAATCACCCTGATTAAATTATGCAATTTTTAACACCAAACACTCCTAAATCTGGGATGAAAAAATTACATGTGCTCATATAACTAAATTTACACAAAATTCAAAAGAAACACCTCAAAAACATAACAAACCTCAACAACAATTATTAACAAATATACAGAAATTAACAAAATACATTCTACATTCTAACCTGAAAATTATAACATTTCTACAATTTTACCAATAACTAATAAACAACTTCTATCTAAATAACCAACCTTCTTCTAAACTTCCCCTTACATAAAATAGAAATTAATTATAAAGATAATACCACAGTGAAACATAAATTAAAGTTGTTACCCACATTTTTACAAAATATAAATCAGTACTAATACAATTTCCAACTTCCAGGGCTACTTTACTTCCCTAAAATAACCACAACAACTTCCTACATCGCACTACGATGTTCAAACATCATTGCCTAAGGAATGTCTTCTCACAAGAACACTTTTAACACTCAAGATGCCATCACGCAGCGCTTCCGAAGATTATACGAGACCTTTTTCTCTTATTAGGTATACATTTGTCAATTTCTATCAATACAATCTTTTAAATAGCCTTCCTTACATGATAGAGAAACTAATTATAAACAATTTCAGGTAAAACCAACTTCCTATTCTGAAAATAGTATCCTTTTGAATATTCTTAAAGCATTACCAAGCCAAAAATCACATCCTATCATGGTTATTTCAAAAGATTAACATAGCATAGGTATTATTTATAATATGAATATTAATATAGGGCAAATAACACAGCATTTTATATATGTATATGTAAACTCTTAAACAAATATGATAAACTATTTGTTAGCAATGCGGCATGGAAATTAGTTTTGCGTCTGATTTACTTTTATGGAATATAGAATAAATCACATAAAACTTAGGTTGAAAGTACCAACTATTTTCTATCTATTATGTTTAGGATTTACTCAAATGATTCAGAATTTTCTGAACTTTTAATATCCAAGATTATATGCTTAACCAAATATTTTATACGCATTTTTTTTATTTACAGTTAGCTGAACTTAGGAATTTTCTCTGAGTTTAATGAAAGATTGCCGACATTGCTTCAGTATTTCTAGACACAAAGCTCAAATTTGTTCGCTGGTGTAATAAAAATGTAGTTCCAGCATAGTTAGCACAATTTACGATTCTTAATGTGAACTTACTGATCAGAATTTCTAAAGATTCTCCTGAAAGCGTTATTACTCTACAGAAAGCTTACAACATCTGGTGTATCGTATTTTGATTCGTTTTAGGTGGTTCATAATGAATTCGAAATATCTCAGTCTTGCGAACTCATATGTTGGCTTAATGAAATCTGAGTTAACAGCGAGACTGTTGTAAAGTTGCAATTTAGAAGTTTCGTTTAAAAAGACAAACACTTTTAATGTTGACAGAAGGCCATAACTTCTACATATTGTGAGCAGCTATTACTAAGTCACAATTTTGAAATTTACATGGCCCTTGGAGTAATCAATACAACGGCCATTATAACTCAAATAGTTTCCCTATAAAGTACCCTTAACCCGAACTCGCTTCAAATTAAATTCCTGCAGCAACAAATTTCCCCACTTGCAATGAAACACCTATAAACTCTAGTTAGCAGTTGGCGTTAGGGCTGCATGATATGTGCAAATTATTAACAACGCTAATAGAGACGAATAAGACCCCGAACAGCAGAAACACTATTCAAACACGTGCATATAAGTGCACCTTCCACCAATGGCTGTTTCACGAACTTTCAGACATAGCTCCTGTTCCTTTGTCTCCCATTTAAGCTAACAAGCATTTTTATATAACGTAAATATTTTAAAACCTTTGTCTTAACCCTTTTTTACACGAGACCGTACAAAAACGCAAAATCCTTCCATCGCCCCTTCACAGATCTTTACATTTTTAAATAGCACTTTACACTCGTATTTATACGCGTTCCAACAGCTGCAGGGTTAAACTTGGTAGCACATTCAGGGTAAATCTTGCCTGCGAAAGTGTGAAAAAGTTTAAAAGGGCGCGAAGAGGGTGAATGCGAGCTGCCTCATATGAATGCAGCTAAATAGCGATTAAAAGATAAGGCTTATGGAAACAGCCCTGCATTGTGGCGCTTCCAAAGTGTTTTATTTCCCAACGTGTTGAAGAACTGAGCTCATTTGCACTCCAGATCGTGATATGAATTAGCTTAATCGGTTTTTGTTTTATTTAGCGACTGAAGGGTCTGCTTGTGAGCTTCATCCGATTGTAATCGAGCGCAATTAGCCAAGTCCGGGCCTGAACTGCAAACTGGGGTTTCGAGTACATTCAACAACAAGACGATCTTATAAGAAGAGTGGTCGAGCGAGACGGTGGTAGCCATGATGCGAAACACGGTCGCTAATTAAATGCGGTTGCCCTGCACAGGGATACCATAAATTATATTTTAAACACAATAACTGAAATATTCCTAAGCGCCGCAAGATATACGAGCCTTTATAATATTATGTTACTCTATAAAGCTTTGGTCATAATACCGGCCGTGGGTTATTTAAGACGCCTAGACGTTGAAGGTTCGCCCTAGAAACTAAACAAAAATGTCTACCGCGCTACCTTCCTGCAGCCACCGGAAGCTTAAGAAAAAGATGTCAAAAACAACACGGAAATTATAAAGAACGATTGTGTTACTTGTAATGATAGTTGTTCGTGTTCCGCAACCGGAGCATGACCCACGCATATTAAGAATTATTGATAACTTTATATTTTCCGTACGTATTTATTTGCTTTTTAAAAATCTCAAGCACGCTATTCTTCGAATTACTCGCGTAAAAAAACCGCAGGTGTAAGTACGGCTAGTCTAGCTAATGATTTTCAGGATGTAAGAACATTTGCGATTCAATTTGTAAACTAGACGAGACTGTATCGACAGCAACCGTTTTACTTTATTATACCCACAAGGCAAGTAAATTTGGCCAGATTGTTAAAGTAAAGATGCATTTTCAGAAGTTAGTAGGAAATTTCTGAAAATACGTGGTAAGTTTAATAAACTGAGCTGTCTTATGGGTATAATGAAGTAAAACTATTCAGAACATAACAGTCAAAAGAGACGATCGTGTGCTAGACATCAGCGCGTTAAGCTTCTATGCTACCGGTCTGAGGTTCAATTCCCAATACTGGAACTTTGGATTTTTAACGGCTTTCCTCCCTCGTAAGGCAAGAGCAAACCGGCGAGGTATTCTGTCTAGTAAATATTTTCTGAAGTAACATCTTAACACTTCCCGTGGTTCTGAACCCACGTAAAGCTGTCGGTCCTCTGTGTTTGGAATATTTTAAACCGTGCACCACACGCATAGGAAAGAAGATTTCTACCTCAAAGTCACTCAATGGAAGAAGAAGTAGTCGAAAGTTCTTAAGTATGTTGCAAAGAAACAACAATACTGTAATGATACATTAAATTGGATGAGATTTTGAGTATTTTCTCCAATTTCACAAAAATTAAGCCCTTGTTGTTGTTTGTACTGAATAATTGTTTTTAACATTGCTTACGTACATAATCTCCCAAAGCTTAAAAATAAAGAAGTACTTTAAAAGTTAGGAGTTGATAAACGTATGATATGACACTTCGTGTTCTCAAAGTTTGTAACGTTCGTTCAGTTCTGCCGCTTCATATGAATTAAAGTCTGATTTTAATTGCCGCTCATAGTCGATTACTATTCTATAATTTTCAAAGATTAGGTAATTGGAGGTCACCTTTTCAGAACTTAGAGGAACGCTGACAAGTATGTTTACTCTGTAGCGCCGATCGAAAACAGTTCTTAGAGTTCTTTGTCTGCAGAATGGCCCTGAAATTCCTACCCTCCCCGGAAGTTCCACGTGGAAGATTTTGTTCTAGAATTCTTGCAACATATTTCGTAATATGGGGAAATACTCTTAGTCGCTGCATATCTGCCGTTAGCGCTTTTTTCGGCAGTCGACTTAAGATCTCCTTTCGTCATGGTTGTTTGCTAAGACTTCACTGCCGACGACAAGTACTGCGAGGGTGGTTTGGGTTTCGATGGGTGTCGATTGCGTGAATTTTCGTATAGCTGTTATCAGCGTGGGGTGAACAGAGCCATCGATAAGTGTCGGATTTAAGAAATACGCTGGATTTAACATTTGGAAGGCAATTCATTGCGAATTTGCTTATCGCGTTTGTGGATTAATGTCGAACTCCTCTTCTGATTTTCCCGATGTGCCGCTGCTGTGACAAACGCGTTGGGAGTTTGTGCGGCGAATATTTCGTTCCTGATTACAAGAGCTCTCGAAATTTCCAGTTTACCGAAGAAAGTCTTGGCCATTGTTGTGTCGCAATCGTGATCCAGCCTTCAGTGGCGTGGCTGCAATTTTTAGTCTGCTTCTCAAAGACCTAGGAACACCCCAAATTGTGCCTCTGTCTCTACTCCCTATCTGGAGAAAACTAAGGAAAAAATTGTTAATTATGCTGCTATGAAAACGTCTCGAGATTCATTTTACTGGTTTACAGTGCTGAACTCTCTTCTTGGTGTAACGCAAAGCGTGAAACCTGGATCCTGACTAGAGCAATAATTAACAAGTTAGTTCATCGAAGAGCTATAGAAAGAAAAATACTCGGAATCACTTTGATAGACCATAAGACTAACATTTGGATAAGACAAAACACAAAAGTAGAGGTCGTCATTAGAAGGACAGCATCAGTGAAGTGGGAATGGGCAGGACATGTGGCCAGAGGAGTAGATAAGTGAAGCGGGAAAGTGATTAGATGGAGACCATGTGGCGAAAGACGAAAAGTAGATAGACCCCAGATGAGATGGAGCGACGATATCAAAAAAGTAGGAGGATTAAACTGGTATGAAGTCGCGCAAAATCGTGAAAATTGGAAAAACATGAGGGAGCCCTATATCCAGAGGATAGAAGAAGAAGAAGAACGCAAAGCGACCTTGTTACGGGCCAATCGTGCTTTTCCGACGACCCACAACCGGATAGGTATAAACCGGGCTACAGCTTAGCTCAGAGGAGTAGGGGGAGTTTGTGAAAATCGCTTACGGGAGGAAATCTTTAGTAGTGTACAGGGTAAGTCAAAATTAGTGGGCGCCACCTTCCAAATCCAGCTGATTGTAGGTCCTCGTGGAAGGCCGAGAAGCCAACAGCTTACGGGAATGGGACTCACCTTTATTGTGCCTCCTCCTATATATTTGAAGCTTGCAAAATTCGTACACAAACAAGTACAAAAGACACAATAGGAGTCAGTATAATTAATTTGTTAAAAATGACAGCACAAGAAAATGACAACAAGTGATAACGCTATAAGTTCGGATTGCATATTTTTAATTTTTGAGAGTTCAGAAAAAAAAAACTAGCCGCCATTGGTGCAACGGGATTTACGTTTTTCATACAGCTATCTACACCAGGGAAGCTGAAGTTCACAAGAATAAAGCAGAATATAATTTGATAGTTTTATAATTAACAACTAACACCACATATAGCGACTGAAGGTCGTCTTTCTATTTACATGAAGGTAAAATTTGAAGTTTGCAAGTTAACGCGAACAAAAAAAAGGATTTCTTTTACAATGCACAAATAAATTGGTTCTTTACCTTGAATTCCGGTGGAGGCAGGCACAATTCCGGGGGGTTGATTTCCAGATGCAGGTACAGTCGAGAAAGGGGGTATTTTTCCGGTCCGGGAAAAAGGTAGAAGGCCTCAGGAAACCAGGGGGACGAAACGTTGGTAGGTACGCTCCTGGGGAAGCAGATTATTCCCAACAGGATCAGTTGAACTCCGTCGAAATGATACTAATTGCCTATAGCAATATTCGGTACGATAAACTCAATTTACCAGGTGCCGCGAAAAAAACCCGCTCTCCATGAACGTTCGTCTCGGACCCAAGCTTGTTGCCTACTGACTTTCTTTTCCCCGCGTTCCCTAAAAACGCCACCTAAGCCTAATTTTCGTTCTAGAAGGAATCTCCGCTTGCAGTTTTCGAGAAGACCCTCGGAAAACGATACTGACATACTAACGCAGCAAGAAAAGGGAATTCTGAGAAGTGTTTTCTAGCTTGGCAAATAAGGTTCACAAAGGAAAAAACATCAAGACGGGTTTGATCATAAATTAATTTCTGAACGGAAAAATACTAACAAACTGTAGTCAATACAAAATTGCCATTAAAATTGCGTTTTAAGTTCTATAGAGCGGCCATTAGATTGTGACCAATTGAAATAAAGCGGCACAACTTTTAAATGAACATAACAACGTTCAGTCCTAGTTGTCCTGTTTGATTTTTAACGTAACATTTCGTATGCCAGTAGCGGCGAACCTTTTTTTGTACTATGTGTGTTGCCAATTTCAAGCTATACAGCTATATTTGTTTTAAAATTACATATTTTATTTCTGTGTATTTTATTGTGCGTGCACAATGTAAGTATTATATACAGAAGGAGGCACAATAAAGGTGAGTTCGATTTCCCGTAAGCTGCTGGTTTCTCGGCCTTCCACGAAAACCCGCAATCAGCTGTGATTTGGAACATGGCGCCCACTAATCTTGATTTGCCTTGTACGCAGCTACGTCAAATTTCCTTTCTTAAGCGTTTCTTCTGAATCAGTCTCTACTTCGCTGAGTTAAGTCGAAGGCGCTTCCACCTTTCCTGCTGCGTCCGACGAAAAAGCTCGTTCGGCCCGTAACAACTTTCATATTTCGCGCCTCCCCTTTTTTACCTTGTATAATTCTGCGCTCCGTGCATAATATAAGATAGATGAGAGTAACTCAATATGCAGGAGTTTATTTAACTCCATTTGGCAATATTGGTTCCGCTGCCGATGTGGTGCAGTCGCGCAGTCACCTGATTTAGTGATATCCGAATGTTCGCGACAGATACCGATACGTCTCTAACGTTCTGGTTTGAAGATACGCCATTATAGAAACAGCGGCAGTGTGTCAGTTGTTAGTTGTGTCGTTGTGACTGTGTTACATAAGAAAGTTGGAGTTGAAAAAATTATTGTATACACGTTTAGTAAATATGGATAGATTTTTAATTGGATGCAAACGTAAGCTTAAAGACGAAAAAGATTCTACTTCATCAGAAGCACCCAGTACCACTGGTAATCCTGTTATAAAACCAAAAACACGAAAATATGACCAAGCACACTTAAACTTCGGTTTTACAAACATTGAAATAAGTGGTGAGAAAAACCACAATGTGTTATTTGCCTCAAAATTTTGGCTGCAGATAGCACGAAACCCAATAAATTGAAGAGGCATTTAGAAACTCTGCACAAAGAATATGTCGATAAGTCCCGTTAATTTTTTGCAGAGAATCATTTACAGTAAATGAGCTTTATTGGCATCATATAATGTGGCTTATAAAATACCAAATGCAAGAAGCCACATACGATTGCAGAGCAACTAATTTTATCACCTGGCATAGACACGGTAGAAACAGTGTTTGGTGAACTCTGTACTAAATAACTCAAGAGTATTCCTTGGTCAAACGATACAATTTGCAGAAGAATTAACGATATATCTGTGGATATTCAGCAACAGCTTAAATCTGAATTAGTTGGAAAATTATTTGCCATACAACTTGATGAAGCAACAGACAGCAGTAACAATTCTCATTTGATTTGCTATATCGTATTCTGTCAGGGAGCTGGAATACTTGAAGACTTGCTATTTTGTAAGCCTATACAAGCAAGAGCAACTGCTTTTGTGTTGGTCAGAATTACAAATGACGCTGTTGTAAGCGCAAACTTGCAGTGGAAGGATTGTGTTGGAATTTCCACCGATGGAGCTCAAGCTACGTCTGGTAGATATCAAAGTTTACAAGCACTTATGAAGAAGGAATCGCCAGGAGCATCTGGACACTCTGGAAAGCTTTAGCATCAAAATCGCTCGAAGTCGCTGGGCTAATATTGTTTTGATATTGTTATTTATGTGAAAACCAGACCTCTAAAACCAAGGATGTTCTCTGCTCTTTGTGCAGATATGGGAGCTGAACATATATCTTTATTCCTATATTCTTCACCCAGATGGTTGTCACGCTGTAAGGTGTACAAGTACAAGCACGTCCACAAACTTATTTGAAAAACTTAATTCACTTAATCTTCAACTTCAGGGAAATAATACAAATATCAGTATTCACCTGATGATGACTGTAGATACCTAACAATCGAAACGTTGTGTAATTACTGTGTTTTTAAAAATAAAGACAATGGAAGTCCAAACTACTGATTTTATTTCAACCACATCATTGTCTACCACATTCAAACGAAATACAAATATATTTGAATTAAGTGAAAGGGTAAACGCTTTTTGTAAGAGCATATAGTCATGGAATAACAAATTAAATAACTATTTCTTTGAGATATTTTCCACAATGTGTGACTATATCCAGAGTTACCCTCCGGAAGAGAATCACAACAAGTTGTAGCCAAATATAGTTGAGGGTCATTTAGAAAACTTGCGCACTACTTTCAGCAAATACTTTTTCGCAGAAGAAGACATTAAATTGGGTGACTGGAATTGGGTAATAAATCCATTTGAAAGTATACCTACCGGCCTATCTCCAAGAAGAAGAACACCTGATCGATCTTTCTTCAAGTACGCAGAAAAATCAAATTTTGTTATTAAGTCATTAACAAATTTCTGGAGTGAAGTGTTTTGTAACTATTCTCTTATTAAAGCAGAAGCGTTTCAGATACTGTTACCTTTTCCTACTTCTTACCTTTGCGAAATTGGTTTTTCCGCTGTAGCTGCTTTAAAGTCTAAACATAGAAACAAACTTCAAATGGAAAAGGAGCTCAGAGTATCTATCTCGAATATCGATCCAAACCTAGACAAGTTATGTACTTTAAAGCAGGCACATATTAGTCATTAGATCTATGCCCTAGAAATGTTTTATTTTAATTTTAGTTATAATGCTTTCATTGTGATAAAAACGTAACGCCCCACAGTTGGAGAGCCGCTGTGTTAGGCAATAGGTGCTTAAGTGGACAATCTTTTATAAATTTTTATCATAAGTTCGCCATATTTTTCCTCCCATATTCTCGCTTTATTGCAATCATGATCATATTGCAAAACATAATATTTAGAAGGATCGCATATTAATGTAGCGACTATTACATTTAAAAAGCCGTTATTTTAGCTTACTTTAAGCACCTTAGTGGATCTGTAAAGTGTCTAAGTTTCTTGTGTAATAGATAATTTAACAGAACGTAGTGAAATACGAGAGTCACTCAAACTACTGTATTCAAACTCTAAAGTTGTTGGGCTGCTTAGAACGTTAGAACGGTCAACAGCAACAACCTAAAATCAGAGAAGTTAAATAACATTTACCGGTAAGAAACTTGGAAGTCACTAACTCCTAAGTGCATGGTAAAAAGTTCTGCTTAGTGTTTGTTTGAAAAACCAAGGATTTCGAAAGGAATAATACTTTTTGCGTTGCTGTATATAAAAATGTAGGGTCATAAATGATTAAGTTGATTGTACGAGAAATAACTAACTGCAATGTATTGAACTGCGAGAGTTAATGAAAGCTTCAAGTATTCACAACTCTAAGATTGTTGAGCCTACAATGCAATTACAGTTAAATATTTAATTGAAAGATAATTAGTAATATATGCTTTGAAATTTAGGTGAGTGAAGCTTCTACACTTTTAAGAGAAGTTAATGTTGGAGGAGCACAACCTTGAGTGTTCAAAACCTATGAGTCAATAACTCCCAAACATGTAGTAGGAAATACTGTTTGGTGTTATTTCTTATTCTAGTATATTTAAAGATTTTAGAGTTTATTGCGTTATTACTAACGACAATATAATACAGTGCAACAATTAATCAAAACGCTAAGTATTCATAATTGTAAGTCTGTTGAGTAATTGATAAGTGAAACTAGGAGTTACAAGCTTTTCAACAAATATTACTTAAAGAATATTTAAGAATATATTCTATTAAATTAAGCATTAAATGCTTAAGAACTTAGGAGTACTACTTAGTGTGATGTAACAGTTCAAACGGACTGTCGTTTAAAATATGATTTTGGACGTATTACTTGTTTCCACTCATTATCCAAATAATTGGAACTATCCTAATAATGTGTAACCTAGGAGTTACATCAAAATGTATTCTAATGTTACTAATAAAGTTAATTTAAAAGAGCATTTTTAACTGCGTGGAACGTCTGCGCGATCGCGACGCAAGCGTGTATAAATGCTGCAACTCGTTCAATCCAGCCCGTCTCAGTCGAGTCGATCCTTCTATCGTGAATGTATATGTTGTAATTTGCGTGTTAACTGCAATTCACGGTATTCGAGTAGCAGTAGATTTATACAGAACCATAGATAAATATTTAAGTGGGCGTAAGCCAGTATTAGACGACAGTGAAGCATCAATAAGTGCCCAGACGAGCGTGGTTTCGAAGATAAAATCAAGAAAATATTCCCCAGAATACTTAAATTTTTAGTTTACCAGTACTGAAGTAAATGATGAAGAAAGGTCATTTGCTCAAAAACTTTGGCAGCAGGCAACATGAAGCCTAATACACTTCAACGACATTTGGAAACGCTTCATAGTGAGTACGTTAACAAACCCCGACAATTCTTCGAATTAAAATTAAGATCATATGAAAAGCAAAAATTATTTTTTAAAAAAACTTTATTTGTATTGAAAAAGCTTCACTTACCTCTTACAAAGTTTCATATAAAATAGCCAGATGTAAAAAGCCTCACACCATTGGTGAAGAGCTTATTCTGCCAGCTGCAATTGAGAGAATCTCTGGCTTCCAAAGAAATGAGGCCTGGTGTGAATATTGTGCTAACGACGGTTATAACCGGAGTAAATTATATAAAAGTGAGACCCCTAAAATCAAGAATCTTTTCTGCACTTTGTAAAGACATGGATGCAGTACATTCAGCGTTAGTATTTTATGACGAGGCAAGATGGTTATCATGTAGAAAATCTTTGCAACGTGTTTATGAATTAAGAGATGAAATCGCTATTTTTCTAGAAGAGGAAAACCGACCGGAAGCCGAGAAGTTTCGAGATGATTTATTTATTATGAAATTGAGCTACTTGGTCGACATATTCGAGAAATTAAATAGCTCGAATCTTCAACTCCAAGGAGCAAACACACATATGTTGGATACGAGTGATAAAGTTAGTGCTTTTTGTAGAAAATTGGAATTGTGGAGCAGAAATTTAAAGCCAAAAAACCTAGAAATGTTTGTAAATTTGGCCATTGCACAATGGAAATACCAATTCACTACAAACCCTTGGCTTTTGTTCTAAATGTGGCTAGGCACCATGCTGTTACCTAGCCTAATGCTGTTTAAAATCTGATCCATGAAAATACAGTAACGCACTAGAACTAATTTAAATCCTAAGTATTTTAATGTTACTAATAAAGTTAATTTGAAAGGGTATTTAGGCTGTGCGAATAAATATTGTTGGATGGAAAGAAACTTTATTTGAAGAACGTTTGAGAGCATAATCTTAAACTTAGGATGGAGCAAGTTTGTCAGTCTCAGAACGCGCGCTCAGGAGGACACGCTTTAGTAGTCTCATAAAATTTAGTAGAACAACCAAAGAAATTTATTAATTAAAAATTAAATTGTGGAATTTTAGCTTAGAATTACATAAGTAATACATTTGAAGGGCAAGAATTTAAAGTGTCTAGGTTTACAAATTTGTATTTTTTGTTCTGTAATATCTGAAACTATAGAAACAGAGAGCCATTAAAGTTATTGCATAATGGAAGTATCAATTCGCTGTAAACCCTTGCTCTTTGCTCCGCATATGACTAGTGACGAGGTTTAAGGTTTAATAAAAGCTAGCTTTGGAGTAAATACATTTTAACTTAGAATGGCAGAGCGTTAAGTGGTCTCGAGAAAGCTAAACAGTGGAAGAATATCTAAAATTTGGAAACCACAATATTTGTTCTCTTTACCGATGGTGTACTAACAGTCAAAAGCTGCTAAGCCTAATAAACTTGCCTTTTCCGCGGAGGGGACTAGCGATCAATGGTATTGATTCGTTATTTTCTTTACTATGATCCTCCATTTATGTATATTGTCTACTAGGAGTGTGCATTCCAATAGAGATTTGACTGTTAGCTCTTTAAGCTGGACAGTCCACCTTCTTGGTCATCGGCCCTCTACAAAACCTTGTACCCTTCATTGTTCTATATTATCTGGGTTTCTTTTCGCTATATGCCCAAAATACTTAATTTTTTTTGTTTGATTATGGTTAACAAGTTTTCCTTCGCTTGTATGCCATTTCTGACCGATTCATTAGTTCGTCTGGTAGTCCACAGTATCCTCAGCAGCATTCGCCAACACCACATGTCGAAGGCGTTGATTGTATGCCCGTATCCTCCTTGATGGTTTTTACCAATCTGATCTTGGTTGTTTTACTTAAATTATTGTCTTTCCATATCTTTGATAGTTTGGCACTGGCAATCCTTCCCATTACCAACATACGTTTTATCTCCTCTTCACGCCTTCCTTAATTTGTGATCGTAACATCTAGGTAAATCAATTTATCCACAGTTTCAGCTCCATTGATACTTCGGGTGCTGTTCTATTCTTAATGCGACCATGCATTTGGTTTTAGTCAGATTTAATCGGACTACTAGTGTTGTCTGAACTCTTTTCGGATAATTTCTAACTTCCATCTCCTCGATTGGACTAGCAGTCAGAGTAGTATCGTCGCCGTACTGAAGATTGGTTAGTCTGCTTCCTCCAACGGTGACTCCTCCATTCGAATTTTAGAGGCTCTTGCGGGTTATATGCTCATTGCATATATTGAACAGCAAGGTAGAGAATATACAACCCTGTCTGACACCTCCTTGGACTTTCAAATTTTATGATATCTGATTGTGTATTTGAACTTTGGCTTTAATAGATTCATTCTGTTAGTCCAGGAAACCAAGAAAAATGTTGGTAAATTAAATTTAAAAAAAAAATCCCTTCGCTTCTAGTTTAGAGATTGGAGGTGAAATGCAAGCCAAATTAGCTCAAATAAAAATCAAATCTTCTTGAATGCCTTTTTTTTTCTGAGAATATCCTGTGTTTGTTCAATGCCCTCCTTCGGAGTCGAATTCCTTAACAACTTTCTTAACGATTTCAACATTTTTAGCGTAATACACAGTATTGTAGATCTAAGTTCCCCATATAGTAATATATAGCGCGGAAATCGAACATCCCCCGCAACTTCCTGAAACATCTGCACACGACTCGGTATTTGAAAAAAATATTTTTCACAGATGATATCAGCACATTAACGTTAGAATAAAAATTGCGAACTAAATCAGCTACTCAGTGTAAACCATGTGCTAAACAGGTCACATGTATCATGTCATGGATACAAAATCTGCAGTCCTCGCATTGCGTTGCACATATATGGTGCAGCAGCATTACAAACCACTCGCACTTTTTCATGTAACATTCCAGACGGCCACAATAAGCTTAGAGAGTCGTTGAAAAAAGCAGCAATTGTTGAATGATTCACTATGTCCAAGACTTTTAACATCAGCAGAGATGATTTATTTGTTTCTTCGTTACACATCGTCACGTTCACATCTTTGTTCTGCATCGGTTGTTTCATCCAAAAACACCCAAATACTGTAATCCTTTACTTTTGCTCTTAGTTTGTGTAATGTTGCTGCATATAACTCGGACATATAATTTTTCTTAATGTCGATTCGTCTGGAATATTCTGTTTCGTGTACTTTTCCAAAACATTGTAAAGAACTTCATTCTTTAAATTAGCCAACGGAATATCGGCAAAAAAAAGCCTTACAAATTTCTTCATTAAATTCTGAACGTTTAGGTCCAGGCCTTGGTAAAACAGAAATTAACACTTGCCGTTGATTATTCTCCCTTTTTCGACTTTTATTACGTGTATGATTTTCTGTTAGGAGATGCTGCGTAAATTGGAATTTTTTGGTTGTCGCAACAGGAACTTCGCAGTATTTACAAAATAACACAAGCCCATCTGTTGTGAAATCATCATAGTCCCTCTTAAACTGGTGTAAAATTGCACTTGTACAGTTTTTTCTTTCGGATCTGGAAGATGTTGGAACTAGTAGACAACTGATTATTGATGAAATGATGAATTGTTAAACTTGCAACTTTCACAGGTTTTCCCGTTAATGCAACAGGACCACTCAAACCCTCGTAAAATCCTCTTAGCACTTCCAAGTATTCTGGTTTTTCGAAGCTTAACAACTTAACTAACTAAAATATGGATATATTACCAAATATTTGTAAAATATGCATTTGGATATAAAAATATGCAAAAGCATAATTATCCTAAGCCTATAGATGAAGCTCTTTCAATTTTCTGGCCATTCTCGCGTTTTCCATATAATAATGGTGAGGCTCTATACTCCATAAAGGGGTTTGGCCTGCAAATTCATCATGTCGTGAACATCACATATTAGATAACCGCATTATTACCCCTTTCTCAATCGAACGCAGGTGCACAATTATTTAAAGCAACTTGGCGCACGGCCAGGCTTCGAGTCTGGGATTTGAACTCCCGATCTTCTGCACCGGAGTCCACTGCTCTAACCACAGGATTACACTGCCGCCTGTTTGTCATACATCGTGGCAAATAATATCTAAAATTTTCTGCACCGGAATCACCCGGAGATTTACAAATTGTAAGAAACGCCACTTTGAAATTCCTAGGATGGCTAACGATGTCAGTGTTTAACAAGTCAGGAGTTCAAAAGTGCAATGTACAAAATGCCACCTAGGATACGTATGTTCAGTGCAGGTGACAATGGTGTCTATTCCTAAAATATTAGGGTATACGAGGGGGTGTTGATAAGTACGTATCCTACCATATGAAACGCCACAATATTTCAAAACAAAATTTTGTTTATTCAACATAATCTCCGTTAAGACTTATACATTTAGCAGAACGTTCATAAAGTAATTCTAAGCACTTTAAAAAAAAATCTTTGTCTTGGTCTGCGAACTACTTTTCAACGGCACATACTGCTTCGTCTTTGTTGAAACTTTTTTACCTTTCAAACGTTGTTTGAGTTTTGGGAACAAACAATAGTCTGACGGTGCTAAATCTGGAGAATAGGGCGGGTGCTCAACCAATTCAAAACCAATTTCATCAATTTTTTGCAGTGCAATCAACGACTTGTGAGCAGGAGCGTTGTCTTGGAAAAAGAGTATACCTCTGGCAAGTTTTCCGCAGCGTTTTTCCACAATGTTCTTACGTAATTCAGTTACCAACTCGGTATAATATGCTCTCGTGATAGTTCTACCCCGTTCCAAATAATCTATCAGAATTATCCCATCTTTGTCCCAGAAAACTGAAGCAAGAATCTTGCCAGCCGATTTTTGGACACGGAATGTTTTGGGTAGTGGAGAACCAATATGCTTCCACTATTTGAATTGCTCTTTAGTCTCTGGGTCATAGTAACAAGCCGATCCAAGAAGTTTGAGGAATCTTCTGCAAAACGGCGGTAGATTTCCTTCGACGTTGTCAATCGAACGCGCTTCTAATCAACGTTCAAGCATCTTGGAATCCATTTGTCCGAAAGCTTTCTCATACCCAAGTCGTGATGAATGATGTGACACATACGTTCATAGGAAATGTGCAATGCTTCTACAATATTCTTAAACCCAATACGTCGATTTTCTAAAATCATATCAAGGACAGAATCAATGTTTTCAGGAGTGGTCACAGAAATTGATCTTCCAGGGCGGTGCTCATCTTTCACATCTGATCTTCCACTTTTATTTTCCACAACTCAGTTATTAATATTGGCGTATGAAGGATACTGATAACCTAATGTATTAACATACAGGATAACCATAGCACAGTACCAACAAATATTTTTTTTAGTACAATAGATTACTTAGAAAAGGTTAGGATATTGAAAGTTGATTCCTCTTTCTAGTTAAATAAAAATCATTGGATGCTAATTTTGTTATTCGCTTACGCTTTAATTAAACTTTTGTTGAATCAAGAAACTGTGTTGTTGATAGTTTCACAAAAACTATATTGAATCTGTAACGTAAATTTCATCTAAACTTGTTAATTAAAATATCAAAACCCCGGCCTGGCCTAGTTTCACATTAATTAACAGCAAGGCAATCAGATGCTTGCAAGAGGCCCCAAGAAAAACACAGGAAACTAAACAATTATTCGATCAATTATTTAGAGTTGGCTTGGTCGAACTTACTGTGACAAAACAATGGGTAATTGTTAGAGGATGCATAATTTAAGGGAAACTTGTGTTCCATGTTCATTGCGCCGCCATTTAGCTAATCAAGTTGTGTTGTGCAACATCCTGTATAAGCCTGCTTTTCCGAGGGGTGCTAATTTCGGCGGTATCGCTGCCTAGTGTCGGTTATTAAAAAGGGGGGATTAAGCGAGAGATTCGCAGGAGTAAAAATGGAATCGAATTTGTAGTCTAACAATGCCAAGCTACTCTGATAATGAATGAAAATCTCCCAGTCCCTTCACGTAGAGCTGTGTCAGCAAATTTTCCCCTCTCGCTGCCGTTCGAGCCGCTTTTAAGTACTGCAAATAATAGTATTTCAGCGCGGAAAGCTCCTTACGAATGGAAACTAATTACATTTTAAAAAATTATATCGGTTTTTCTATGGACTGCTCCCGAAGCGATAACTTTCATATCGGTTCTAAAGGCCCCTTGTTCCAGGCTTCCTTTTCCGAATGAAATCTTCGCCAATTACAACTTCTAAGGGGCACTTTTTAAAGAGAATTCCAGATAATGCGAATTTGATTCGGAAATGTTTGCAAGAAAAGGAATACTCAAGTTTGTTTACTCCGCTTGGCGGAGTTTATTGAAATTACACTTTTTAAAATTCTTCTGCCCTCTGTATTATTACGTATTTGGGGAAATTTACAAGGAAACTCAATTTATTTATCGTTCAGGTTGGTTTTGGTGTAACAGCCTACGCCAGAAGCGCTAACTGCTTTAGCACTTTTTATCGTTTGACTGGACATCCAATAAAAATGTCCGAACAGTTGGCATCTCAACAATGTGTTAAAGAATTCGATAAAATATGGTTCTAAAAAATATGAGGTAAAATATTATGGCGCGGAGTAGATTTCTGTTTAGTCAGAAATGAGAGCAAATTACGGTTTAAAGTTATATATCTATATTGCTATGTATAGTTAATAAAAATAATTATTAATTATTAAATACAAACTTTTTGTTACATAGATGGAATATTAAAGCCCCACGTTGATAAGCCATAAATATATGCTATGTTTAGTTAATAAAAATAATTATATCATCACTCCACGTTGGTAGGTATAAATGTATGCTATGAATAGTTATTATAAATAGAATAATTATTTATAAAACGATTATAAATTTCCAATATTTTCTTACAAAATTAAATTTAATATAAATACGCATATAAAATTTTAAGACATCTCAGGGTGTATATGATATTAATAACTTGGCTTCCCCAATATGATAGTTTACGTACAAATACAAACTAAATTATAAAATACCTGCAAAAATTATCTCTCATCCACAAAGGTGTTGAAATGAGCTGTACCGCACAATAGTTCAAATATCTTCTCTGTAGATCGATGCAGAAATCTGAACACAATAGGCTTCACTTATCGGTTGTGTACAGTTGTTTTAATAAGAAGCAAGATCGCTGGCTCCATAGTTATGTTGACATCAACATTATAATATTTAAAAAGTATCATGAAACTTGTAATGTAGAACAGGTAAGATTTTAATTCTATTAATTTCTTACTAATGGAACCACTATCAACTTTAATTAAATTATTCACTTTGCAGAAATATCGAAGATAAATTAAACACAGACTCCAACTTAAAAAACACCAGGTAAGATTTATTGTAATAAAAAAAATAACTTAACACAAGTTTAAATCGAACAAAAATAACTCATGTTTACTAAAATAAAATTCTCACACTTAACCTTACATATTACTTGATAAACCAAAACGACTCCTACCCACTAATATTCAACTCTCGATCACATTGGCCTTAATTTCATTCTCAGAGCAACAAGACAATACGTCTGCCCCTTATGAGAGCTTAAACAAGACTAAGTTTCAATACAACCCCAAAATCCTATCTCAAATTTGAGAATGCACCAATAGAAAACTGGAATTTTATCAACCCTTCCCAGACCGCTTATCACTTAAACCAAAAACGACTCTTATAGCCTAAATAAACAAATATTTCAAAAACTAACTTCATATACACAATCTATGGAAAATTAGCAATCTGACGATACCACATTTATAAACATTTATAATAAATAATGAACACATGTTTTAAAATTCAAATATCAACAAAAATTCACATTTGAGTTCTAAAACCACTAAAAACAATTAACTAATCCTTCAATAAACTCAAATATAAACATTAACATCATCAAAATCAGTTAATAACATAATAATAAGCAGTAAATGAAATCTAACCTCCAAATATGTGACTTATATACAAATTCATAAATTCTTATATTAAACTGTTATTTACCTAAATAAATGTATCTAAAAACCTTCCTCCCATAAAACATAAACTATTAACAATAATCAAAAATCCTATATTTTTATTTTAACCTTGACAGATAATTTTACAATGTTCATATGACAATATTAAAAATATTAACTTTACAGGGTCGCATCATTACTATGGATACACCAATTCATCATCAAGATGGAAAACAGAAGTCCCCACAACTGTCCACTCACTAATTTTCACTGAAACACCATTCCAATACGACACAGTGTAAAGCGTAGAATACTACGAAAGCTCGGAATATACCTTTTTATGTTATAAAGTTTACATTTATGAAATATGATAACAATAACCACCTACAGAACATGATTTAGTTAATCAATAAGTTAATCAATATTAATTTTAGTTATAATCTGAATTATTAACAGCAAAAACATTATCCTTTCAAAATGATCGAAGCATCACGTAGACAAAATAGAACATATAGGGTAAATAACACAGCAGTATTTTACATTTTTTGAATTTATTAATTTTGCGTTAGGCAATGTAAAAATACCTAGCGTTGTCTCTGTTACTTATTATTTATGTTCTTCATTAAACACGTTCAAATTTTCGAATTTTCTATCCTAACTCTCTCACACACTGCATCAGCAAGATCTGGAGATCTAGCTGGCCACCTAAGCGCTACAATATAGTGAGCACGCCATTTAAAATATTTAAAGTAGGTTAGTATACAATATGGAGTGTAAGACGAATGCGATAGTATGGAAACGCTATAATTTTGTTAAAGTTGCAATATTATCGATTTGTTGTGTTCTAGCATTCCATTTTGTTATTAATTTCCGTAGCTAAGGTACTACAAGAATTAACGATTACATGTTTGTTTTGATCCTAAGTCACGTGTTTTAAATCCTAAGATATTTGCAAATATCTTAGGATTCAGTACAATTCAGGGACAATTTTTATGAAACCAGTTGATATATTTTAGATAATGAAATTGGTTTGGGATCCCACGCTTCGATACATGGTAATCTGGCCACAAAAGCGTAATGCATGGCAGTAGATGATGACGACTTTTATGAATCCTAAGATTCCTGTATACTTAAGTATAGGTTCTTCGCAGAATCTTAGAAATCTTAAGCTCTCTCCCTTAAAATATTGTGTACTCCCTGCAGCATTTCCGCTTTATAGGAAGCCTTAAAATCCTAAGGATGTCATCATTGAAATTAATCCTACTCGTGGAATATTAGATATAATATCTTAAATGTTTTCAATGCGGTATGAATTCTATTATCTCCTGCATCCTAAGCTATATGATGTGTAAATACTTTTATGGTATCGCATTCAACTGCTAAGTTTTCAACTTCTTTTGTATGCCATAACACATAGATATGATCCTAACCTCCATAGTTTTAAGTACGGTTAGCCTAAAATCTGTGCAATTTTCAGTCTTAGCAAATCAAGTGTATTGTAAATCCTTTACGTTCTTCTCTAAGAATGTATTAGCTTAAGTCAAAGCCTCATCTCATTTCAGCTAACATTTGTTAACTAAACTATCTACCATTTTAAATTCACCTTAACTTGAGCAAACCGAAACAATCTTAGGTTGAAATATGCAGTCTAAGGAGCAAAACTCAGTATCACGAGTTCTCTCCAAAACCATACCGAGATCTTTAAACACCTGCGAAAAAAGCCACATTTTACAGATGCAGTCGAACAGAAGAACATTCTTAAGAACACCTTTTAAAGTGGTCATACCACACCAGAAGCAAAAATAATCCTCGAGTAAACATCAATGGACACATCCGGTACACAAATGGACCAAAAACTCAAAATGAGACAGGGATTGGCATATTGTGCAGTTGGAACAGGCAATGATCTAATCATAAACCTGACAAGTTATGCCACCGTGTTCCGGGTTGAACTCCAGAACTCCTGATCTGTGCTCAAATCATGTGGACATATACTAACGGGAGAATCTAAACTATGCAAAAATGAATAGAGATATTGCAGTATATGACATTTACAGGCAATACCAATGGCATTTATATTAAAAAACTACCAAAACAACAAAATGTAACGTCTTTTTAGCAATGAACATGAAAATTACAACAAAGGTACGAAATTTAACAATATTATAATGAAAATCGTTATTGTCACCTTTCACTTAACTTAAATTTATTAGATTCTAATACCGCGTGGCACCTCCTCTGGCAATAATAACTGCTCTGCACCCCGCTGGCATAGTCTCAAAGCAATTATCAACACGTTCTCGTGGAATGTGCTGCCACAGTACCAGCAATACATCCCTCAGCTGTTACACAGTACTAAGCCTTGGATTATGATGATCCAGCTGTCTCTGCAAAAGTTCCCTTGCATGCTCGATGGGGTTGAGGCCTGGAGATGGCGGAGGAAGCGCAAGTTGCGGCCTTGCGTTGTCGTCCAGAAAAACAAAATTTCCCATCCCACCGCGTTGCGATGGTTCAGAACATGGTCCTTAATGATCTCTTGAGCATAACGTTGGCCCGTGAGTGCACCATTAAAGATATGGAGGTCAGAACGTCACGCTAATGAAATTCCAACCTATACCATAAAACCACCACCACCACCAAAAGCAACAACTGATTGGGTTATTATGTTCGCTTGGTTGTGCCACTTCATTTGAATTAAACTTGTATTTTAATCGCCTCTTCATAGAAATCAAAATTCTGTTTTAATTGCAATTCTTAAGTCGATCGCTATATTATTTTCTTTAAAGATTGTGTTATAGAGGCCACTTTCGCAAAGCCTTTAAAAGTTCCCTTTGTAGGCTAGATTTGCCGATCAGAAACAATTCTTGGAAATGTTGTCTCGAAAGTCGCACGTGTTATTTCGTTCCAGAATTGTTGCATCATATTTTGCAATGTGGTGTAATCTTTTTGGGGCAGTGCACGTTCGCGTTGCGTTTCCTCGGCAATTGGACTTAACATATTCTCCGGCCAAGAGTCGAACTTAATATCTTCTCCGGATCACAGTCGGACACAGCATTTTCTTCGGCTCCGTCGCTGACGATAAGCGCCGTAATCAAATACTGCAGGGGCAACTTGGGTTTTCGATGGGTGTCCATCGCGTGAATTTCGTAACGCTGTTTTCACCGTGGGGGAACAGAACTATCGACAAGTGTCAGATTTAAAAGATACACGCTGGAATTTTATCCCTGGAAGGGCAATTTATTGTGAAATTGCAGATCGCCTTTGGAGGATTAGTATCGAGCCCATTTCCTGTCCCTCTGGTAGTACCGCTTTTGCGACGAACGCATTGAAGTTTTGGCCCTTAACGTTGACTCCATTCGATCCAGTCTTCAGGAGGGTGCCTGCGGATTTTTCCTGCTCCTTAAGAACACAAGATCACCCCTCTCTCTCGACTCCATTCACCGAAAGTCAAGGTAAAAGAACTATTTTTTGTGTTGTGAAAAAACCTTTTACGCGTTTACTTTCAAAATGTAAGTGGTTGAACCTTTTTTTATGCGACCAAAAAAGCGACCGTCAGTCGTCGATGGTCATTTGCCTTTCATGTTAATTGTAAAAAAGTAATTATATATTATATTATGCTTGGGAACTCAGACGTCATTGACCACGTAGATTTGTTTGAAGAATTTGAATGGCGTAAGCTAGGGGTGGCGAGCTTCTTGAACGTTCAATTTAACCGTTTGTAGTATTGAACTATAATATCGCCATTTGCTGTCTTTTTTGGTAGTCATTTATTTTCAATCGTTTAATTATAAGTGCTTTGAAATTTATTACATCTTTTATTTTTGTATATATTTTTTTATCTTTGTGTGCACGAACTTTGCAGGCTTTACATGCAGGAGGGAGATACAATAAAGGTGAGTCCGATTCCCGTAAGCTGTTGGCTTCGCGGCCTTCCACGAGAACTGGTAATATGCTGTGATTTGGAAGGTGGCGGCCGTTAATTTCCGACACACCCTGTACACAGCTAGGAAGATTTCCTCCCGTAAGCGGTTTCCGTAGGCCTCCCCTACTCCTCTGAGCTAAGCTGTAGGCCTATTTCCATCTATCCTGTTGCGGGTCGACGAAAACTCGTTTGTCCCGTAACAACTTTGATTCCATCATATCATCTTTCGAAGTCAGATTTTCTACAGACATATCTCCTGCATTTTTATTAACACATTTTCATCCGACTAACATGAGGGATGTTTCATTGGAGGAATGGATTGAAAGTACTTTACCTTGAGCAACTTTTTACAATTTGGAAGACATCGAAGGAGAAATGGAATTGTGGTTCCAAATGTGGAATGAGGTAAAAGAAACCCCAGATATTATCGAGGTGAAAGAAAAGGCGAATTGTGTTTCCAACCATTAGAAAGGTACTACCCATTTTCCTTTCATAGCCCTGCACTACAAGCGCTACAGAGCGTTCATTCAGCTATAATATATAT
>JABXWE010028223.1:0-20460 GCA_014611495.1 Limonius californicus
ACATTGTATAAACAAAGCTAAGACCTTACATTATTAGTGAACACTTAATTTCCGTTGAACTTGAATTTACCTCTACCGCTTCAAATTTCCAGCGAAAATTATTAATCAACTGAAAAGCCTTATTGCAAACTTTCTGTTGGATGACTAAAAATGATCTAATAAGAATTATGTAAATTTTTAATTAAACTGGATATTTAAATATTTATTAAACATTTTTAAAAATTCTTGTATTGTCTAATTAAAATCCCTTTAATTGTTTAGAATTACAAGCTCCAGTGGTTAATGTTCCGCCCAGCTTAAAGTAATTTGGCTGCAAAATGAATGGCGTAAAACGTTAATTCCTCCAAAAGCCGGCATAATTCTTCATGTGTATAATTTTTGGTTGCCCAAACGAAAATAGTCTTTACTTTAGATATTACAATTCTATGGAGCGAAAAGACAAGCCACGCGAAAATAATCACAATGAAACGTTAACAGAATAGGCAGTAATGCCTGCGTAATACAATTCGCGCCCTAATTGCTGATGTAATTCAGATTTTAACCTTTTCTTCCCAATTATTTATGAAAGCACAGCTGTGTAAGTGTGGTGCAGAACAATTTCGCTCGAGAATATACCATAAGCTGGTGATAGATGCGAGCACATTCCGGCAATTTAAAGGCAATTGTGTGAGAATATATGGCGAGCAGCACGTGAGAAAAGTGACAACATTTTAAATTACTTTAGGAAAACGAATTACTTAGGCTTATATTTATTGGCCTGAATACCCAAGATTCACGGAAATCATTTTTTCCTTCAAGGCTCTGAATGTTTCGTTGAAAAACCATTACGTAAGTGTAGTACGGATTAGCCATTGAAGATGTTTGATAAATACGCCGAAGGATAAGTTTGAAAATAAGAAATAAAAGTCCTTGGAAAATAAGATAACTGTGGGAAATTTTTAGCTAAGAGGAAGTATTGGGTAAATATTTAAGGAAATGCTAATACTGTTTTAGAATTGAGAGGGAAGCTGTAGGGATGGGTAAAGAAAGATCCGGAGAAGTATGAAGAGTCATTTATTGAGACAAACTGTGTAATACTTCTTAAGGGAAGTCCTACAGAAAATGTGGATGTCTAAAAAGTTCTTAATTGAGTTCAAGTGAGAAAAATCTAAGAAAAGTTTTGGAAATAAGAGGAAGGTCACGGGAAAATAGAGTATATATAAAAACTGTAAGGGAGCTATGAGAAATACTTTGTTAATAGGACAATTAGAACGATTACTGATGCTATTTTAGAATTAAGAGGCAAGCCCTAAGACTAGGAATAAGTAGTGAGAGTTCTGGAGAACCATCAACAGTATTTACTTAAATAAAATGTAACACACGTTATATAAGAAATATTAAAAAAACTGTTGAAATATGAATAAAATTTAAAGGTTAAGTTCATTTCCGAGGCAAAGCATGATGTGTATGTTGAGGCAAGATCTAGAAAAGTTTGGAATACAAGCAAAAAATTCTGGACAATAAAGAATGTACAAAACATAGTCTTAGAAAACTATGAAGAAAAGCATAGGCTAAAAGTTGAGAGAAGTCTAGAAGGAAGTAAAAGAGATATAAAGAAGTTGTGAAGAAGTATGGGCCATCATTTATTAAGCAATGTCCTACATACACATTAATGGAAATCCTAAAGAATTAGTATAAGTTCGAAGTAAATAAAAGAAGAATCATGAAGAGCTCAGAAAACTCGTAGTTTACAGTACGGTATACATATTAGGGGCTGAGATGGCTCAATGGCAAGCAAGCCAGGCTTTGGATGTAATAGTCCAAATGCCCGGTTCGAATCACTCCAAAGGTCGGAAATTTTTCTAATTCCCTGGGTGGTTGGTACTAGGTCCCGGTCTCCATTTGCCATTCACGATCAAATTAATGGCACTCCTCGTGTTACGGTCGCAGTACAGGAGTAACAAGACAAAAACACACCACACACCAGATAGGTTAAGCTTTGTTATGCACCAAGATGATAACTCGCAGAATCGGACCCTGTTGTGCATAACACAAACTACCTTAGCCTTGCCTCATATCGCCTGGACACTGCGCAAAGCGGTACAAACCAAGACTATGATGATAATAATAATGATGGTATACATGTCGATGGAAGTTTTAGAAGTATGAAAGAAATCGTGTGGGAAACAGGGAAAGTTCGCAAAATATCAAAGGCAAACAAGAGAAGTTTTGTACTAAAAGAAAGTATAGTGTACACTTAGGAGAAATCGTGAGGTTATTTTATAATTAAAATGTACGTTGTAGGCAAATATCTAATGCCTAAAGGACGTGCGGGGATGGTATGGGAAGCCCCAAAGAAATTATGCAAGTAAAAAAATGTTCTGGAGGAAGTCCTTGGCTGAGGCAAAGTATTGTGCACGTCGTAAGAGAAGCCCCGAGGAAGTTTTGGAAATAAGAAGTAATTCATGAGAAACGAAGCAAACGCGCAATATATCGAGAACTGTGGAATTACGAGGGTGTACAGTATGAACTAGCGAGACGGTGTGAGACTGTTGTAAACTAAGAAACATTTTCAGGGGAAAATAATTTGGGAGAACATATAGACTGATGGATAGTACATGTGGTAAGTACTGAACTAAGTGTGAGAAGAGAATGCAAAAGAAGCGCCGAGCAATTACACATGAATTGCAGTGCTGAAGGGAAGTAGCATTACGAAAATGCATTTCTAAGGAGAATGCTGATTTGACCGTTAAAAGACATCCCTGAGAATGTTTTGCAATTAAGAAGAATAAGTGAAACTAGAAGAAGCTTCAAGGAAGTTTTCAAGAGATATGAGAAATTATGTATTGACGAAGAGTGTTTACAAGATCAGCAAAGTGCTGAATTGAAGGTGGGCAGAAGGTTTAAAAGAATTTTGAGAACGTATACAGGAGGTTAGATGCTAAGGGAAGTATGGTATTAGCGTTGACAAATGTTCGTATGGTTTAGAATAATTTAAAAGGAGTAATTTTAGAAAATGTTAAAAATAAGGGACAAACTGAAACAACGGTAGAAGAAGACTGGGAAGAAATAAAGGATATAATGTTGTCTGCCTCAGAGATGTTAGGAAAAAAAAGAGAAAGTGAGAAAAAAGGATGGTACGATGAAGAATGCACGCTAGCTATAAAAGAAAGAAATGAAGCTAGACTAACGCTACTAAATGAAGCAAACGAAGAAAGAAAAGAGATATACAAGGCGAAAAAAGAAAAAGCAAAGAAGCTATGCAGCAAAAAGGAACGGGAATATGAACAACAAAGGTTAATGGAAATAGAAGATATGGCCCAAGCCAAAAGAACAAGAAAATTTTATAGAGAAGTAGGAGTACAAAAGAAGGAATTTCAACTACGAGTGCAATTCTGTAGAGATGCAGAAGGAGATCTGGTTGGGGACGAACAAAAATTACTGAGGAGATGGAAAGAATACTTCGAAAGGTTGTTAAATACAGGATGCGAAGGCGAGACAGTAAACAGGCAACAGTTAGCAGTAGGGCAACAAGAAGAAGAAAATGTCGAAATGCCAACCGAGGAGGAGGTGAAAGAAATAATAAGAAATCAAAAAAAACTATAAGGCGCCAGGGGAAGATAAAATTGCAGCAGAAATGCTGAAATTTGCAGGCAGGGATATGGAAAGTAGCGTGTATAATCTAATTCAGAAAATTTGGGAGAAGGAAGTAATGCCTAAATCTTAGAGTACAGCAATTATTTGTCCACTTCATAAAAAAGGGGATAAAACCGTATGTAAAAATTACAGAGGAATAGCCTTGTTAAGTATATCGGATATAAAATTCTGAGTACAATAATAGTTAGAAGGATAACACCGATAATGGAAAAGATGGTAGGGGACTACCAATGTGGTTTCAGGAGAGGATGATCCACCCTAGATCAGATCTTTATGATAAGGCAGGTAATGGAAAAAAGTTACGAAAAAGACCTGGATTTATTTTACTTATTTATAGACTTCAGCCAGGCATACGACTCTGTTCAAAGGCTTCAGTTATATGAAATATTAACCATGTTGCATGTGCCACCAAAACTAATAAAGCTAATTAAACTGTGTTTAAAAGATTCGCAGACAAAAATAAAAGTCCAAGGGAATTTATCAGAAACATTTGAAATCAAAGAAGGGCTGCGGCAAGGGGACCCGCTATCAACAAGTTTATTTAACTTGATACTAGAATGGATAATAAGACAAGTAAAAGCAGTAAGAAAGGGGACTATACTAAACAGAACCGCGCAAATCGTTGCTTACGCAGATGACTTAGTCATTAAATCAAGAAATAAGTCAGAATTACAAGAAGTGTTCATACAGATGGAAGAAGCCGCAAAAAAAAGTAGGCCTCAGCATAAATCAAAACAAGTCAAAGTTTATGATAACATCAAGAGGAAGAAGAGAGGAGTCAGACCTGATAATAAACCAAAATGTGTTCGAGAAAGTAGGGGCTTTTACATATCTAGGGTCAGTAGTGACCGAAAAAAATATAATACAGGACGATATAGAAACGAGAATAGCAGCCGGGAATAGGTGTTTTTATGCATTGCGGCAAGTATTTCAATCGAAAACTATATGAAGAAGTTCAAAAGTCTTAGTGTATAAAACTATTGTGAGGCCTGTCGTAACGTACGGAGCAGAGGCATGGACCCTTAATATAAAAGAAGAAAGTGCACTGGAAATCTGGGAAAGGAAAATCCTAAGAAGCATATACGATGGAAAATGGTGCATGGCGAATAATATACAATTTTGAGCTAAAACAATTGTACAACCAAGCAAGTATAGTGAATACAATTAAAAGTAAGAGTGGGGTGGCTAGGGCATTTGGACAGAATTGACACATCTAGGGGCTGCAAAATTATTTTCAAAGGGGGCTTTGAAGGTAAAAGGCCTAGAAGCAGACCGCGGAAAAGGTGGATAGATAATGTAGAAAACGACATCGAAAAAGCGGGGGTGACTAATTGGAGACGATTAACTAAAGACAGAAAAAAGTGGAGGGAAGTGAAAGAAAAAGTGAGCAAGACCGATGACCAGGTGTAAGTATAACTAACTTGCCCTGGTAGGAATCAAACAGTTTGGGAACTCGCAAGAGAGGCTATAGCCCTTAACGGGCTGACAACAGCCAGGGAGTAAGTAAGTAAGTAAATGTAAAAGGAAGTCCTTAGGAAGTAGAGCGAGCCCTAATTAGGCCCAGCACAAGTATGGAATATGCTATGCTAAGGACAAGTATGGTAACGTTTTGGAATGAAGCTAAAATATCAACGAAAGCAGCTACAAGCTCTAGAGAAAGTTTTTCAAGCCAGAAGGAGGGAAAAAAATATGGCGTAAATATTGAAACAAATCCTGAGGTTGACAAAGCCGGGTGCAAATATTGAAAGTGAAATGAAGTCAAAGGAAAGCTGTATATAAAATTTAGAGCCTATGATTTGCTCTCCAGAAGCCGCGCCATTATGGTACCTAAATTAAAACGCCACTTTAAATTTATAAATTAATTATACATACATATAATTGAATGCGCCTAAAAGTGGAGTACATATTTCAATTTTCACTCGCGTTTTCCAGTTGCAAAATAAAATACGCACAACGGCGAAGGGTAAAAAAATAACATTGACACAACCTTATCATATATGAAAAGCACATACCAGCTACAACAGTATCGGCGTTCCGAAGCCTTTTGAGGACGTGCTCTATGAGTCCTACGTCCGTACAAGCCTGCAAATTGCGGACGCTCTTCCGCAAGATAGCGATGAACACGCTCCATATTTCAGCCTGCAACAAAAATATCTACATTTTAAATGAGGCACGTAAAACGTAGAACAAATTGATTAAAATTACAAATTTCGGGAGTCAGAAAAATTCATCTAGCTTTAATTAAAAGCGGCGGAAAATTATAAAATAATTATTCCGCAAAGCTTGAATTTTAAACCGGTTTTGCATATTTGCGAATGTTATTTATACATTTCTACTCATTTGTAATTGAAATGATGATTTACATTGCGCATTAAACGTTTCGTGAAACATTATTTTCATACAACTCAGTTATCAACAATTTCAGTAAAATAAAATGATCTTACTCTGTGGTTGGTATAACAGTTCGAAATGGTTAATGTTTGATATCTCGTACCGTTAAATTCCATATTGCAACAATTTGATTAAAATTCACAGTAATGGAAATTTCACGTAGAGGAAATTCCATGTAATTGAAATGTCATGTTTTAAAATTCAACGTTATTGGATTTTCACATTTTGCAATAAATGAATTCCGTGATACATTTTATTTAAAATTGCATCCTTAACTGCTACGAATATTATTTTCCAATATCTTCTTTCTCTTAAAATTACATTTAATAACTAATATCGACACAAATAATCAAAACAACAGTTTGCTTAACTGTTTTATAAAAAAATACATCGTGTGAATAATGCCGACGTGTTAATGTTTATACACATACAGTAATCCATTTTATCTCACAGCACCTTCACTATTCAAAGTAGGCAACATATGTTCCATTATACAACTTTAGAATTAACCTATATCATCGTACTTGACAAATGGTAGCAATATGCTGAAACAATCACCATTATTTCCTTTTAGAAGATATACCTGTATATCAATAGTAAACTATGTTTGTAGTTTATACAGTTATGTTTTACTTGTGAAGTTATATCTGTGTGTAGTCTATTACAACGAATTCAGGGGTACGCCATGAAACGGGCACCCTTTATGTACATTACAAGTTGTTGCGATAATTTACAATATCATTATCAACCAGTTAGTAGTCCAGTTTGTTGTAGCTTCAAAGAATGTTACGATTTCTCCAGAAATCGTACATTTTCCACTTTTCAATTGGAATCTTATCTAATATTATGCTGTAAGATTTTTTTGAAAATATACAATCTCCGATTGTTTGCTTTTAACTTCCCTTGCTGGAAATAAACTTTTCTTGATCCATTACACTGTGATGCTTTGTTCTAAAGTCTCGTTTCCTTTCATAGTAGATTACATTTCGATCTTCATTGACGATGGCCAAATCCATCAATTTTCTTTCCTCTGAAGTCTAACAGCGATCCCACCAAGTTACTATTATATTAAGTTCATTGCATGGCGTTGGTAATACGTCTTCACATCAAAGTAGTTTAGAACAATTAATATCTGTTATTCATAATAAAAAAATTTAGAATACGGTCAAACCTTTAAAGGAAGTAAATGGAAATCAAATAAGAAATATACGGAAAAAAGATGGAAAACTCGAAACAAACACTATACGGATAACTCTAAACAATAGATAAGGCTAGAACCATACCAGATAGTAAAATTACAAGAGAACCAACCGCACTCAGAAGACGAAATAAACGAGACTGAAGTGGGGGAAACAATGCGTAAAACTAAGAACGGAAAAGCAGCAAACAACTAGCATGGAATACTGAAACAATACCAGATGAATGGGAACAGAACATTATTATACGAATACATAGAAAGGGAGACACCCCGAAATGTGATAATAATCGAGCCATTTACCTGTCATCAGTAGCCAAAAATATATGCAAGAATATTGGAAAACCTATTGAGAGATGTACAATAAGTATTCCGACCGGGAAGGCGACCCAATGCTTATACATACACCTTAAGAACAATAATAGAAAAAACATTGGACAAGGGGAAAAACATCTATCTGGCATTTTTAAATCTACAGGCAGCTTTTGACAACGTACCTATACAATGAATATGGCAAGCGCTAGAAAATCAAAAAGTAAACCAGAAATTGCAAAATAATATAAACAGTACGTACAAAAATACATGGAGCGTAGTCAGACTGAATGGGGAAGCATTAGGAAACTTTAAAAGAGAAGAGTCAAATAGGGACACAGTTTAACCCCATTATTGTTTGTGATATAGGTGTACCAAATAATAAAGCAATGTAAAAGAATCACTAGAGCTACCAGACTAGGTAACTACAATTTAAATCCAACATATACACAAGATCTCATCTATGCAGACGACATAGTACTACAAGTGTAGCAGGAATACAGACAACCATAAATATATGGAGAAACAATCTGCCGGACAAAGAAATGAAGACCAATGAAGATAAAAGTAAAATTATTCACATCATCCAGGAAGATCAAGAAGAAAATGTTGAAGTAAGGTTAAATGAAAAGCGAGATTAAGCTAAATGAAAACCAAGTGGAAGTGGTCGAGAAATATGAATACTGAACTATCATTACCAGGGATGGAAAGGTGGATCAGGAAGTAAATAATAGAATAAGTAAAGCCAACAGTGTATATTATCAGATCTATAACACACAAATAGGAAAACCAGAAATAAGCAGCACAGCAAAAGTCCATCAATACAAAAACGTATATAAATCATCGCTAATATATAGTTGCGGAATCATGAACAAAGCTAGGCAAACATAGATATAAACGTACAGCAACGGAAATGAAATACTTAAGAAGAATGCTGGGGAATACTAGACGCGATAGAAGCATTAGAGATGAACCTGAACTTGATTACATAGTAACTAATGTAGAGACACAGCAACTGAAATGGCATGGCCATCTAATTAGAATGGATAACACACGAATTGCAAAAAACTGCTGGAATTCAAAACAGAGGATGAAAGACCACGGCGAAGACCAAGAAGCATGTGAGAGGAACATATAAAAGAATTGGCCAGCAAAAGAGAAAAAACCATCACAGAACCAAGAATATTAGCTAAACATAGAAACAACTATAGAAAATGGATAAATAATACTATTACATGAGGACCAAATTGAAAGCCCAACATCGAAAGATATAAGTGGGTTTAGAGAAAGAAGAAGAATTTCTGTAATCTATGCAGATGAGACAAAAGGAATTTACCAATACGTGGACTAGCTGAAAACCATAGATATACTTGAAGCTTTTCAAAAAGAAAAACATTCAAAAACAACCTAGGCCCAGTTCCAAACTAACAACCATTGTAATGTTTCTCTAAATATTCGTTTAACTGTATTGCTTTTGAAAATTACGTACATCATATCACGAAAAACAGCAGACATTTAATAAAACCCGTTAAAATAATTATTAATATTGTTTTGACTTATTAATTGTTAGAATAGTTCGGTAAGAATATTCTAGAAGGCACAAAATATGATATATACTCAGTGACATGGAAATCGCAACACCAAGAAGGGGTAGGACTTTTCTGACCAAACTTGGCAGAAACGTTTAACTACTGAAAGGTAGCAATTGATTAAAACTTCATTCATATGGATCAAGTAATAATGGCTTATCTGACAGTTCTTTCAGTTTTTTCTAACAATTTTATCAGGTGTATGTTTTGCGAGATTTTGTTCAGTTCTTTATTGTTTTCACTTTTGATCGTTTGTTTTGAGGGTGTGATTATGTCTAGACTGCGCCAACGTGGAAATTATCGCCAATTAAGCGAATTCGACATATCGTTGGTTTGCGCGAAGGTTTTTTCGTTCAGAGAAATTGCAAATCGCCTTAACCGGAACCAATCCTCCATCATGCGCTGCTATCAGGCATGGACTAGGGAGAGTCAGGAACATCGCAGAAGAGGAACCGGGGGGCGAAGAAAAACGAATGAGGTGCAGGACCGCCATCTTCGACTTATGGCAACAAGAGACCGATTCTCTAGTACCAGATCAATTGCCGATCAATGGTTAGCTAACGAAGGTCGTCCTGTGACCCTTCGAACATCTTGTGGCACCACTAACGGCTCAACACCGACAGCTACGTTTGGAGTGGTGTAGGTTGCGACTGCACTGAAACCTAGAGTGGCATAGGGCGGTGTTCAGCGATGAATCCCGATTCTGTTTGGGGATGCATGATGACCGTATGAGGATCAGACGAACACATGGGGAACGTCGCAATGATGAATTTTCTGTTGCGAGGCATGTGCACCAAACTGTGGGGATTATGGTATGGGGTACTATAACTTATGGGGTACTATAACTTATGGGAGTAGATTCCGTTTGTTATTCATCCGAGGCAATATGAATGCCCAGCGATATGTGGATGAGGTGGTAGAACCCCATATTCTTCCATTTCTTCAACAGTCGGAAGACCCACTTTTCCAGCAGGGTAATGCCCGTCCCCATATTGCAAGACGTTCTATGGACCGATTTGCAGAGGATAATGTCAATCTCTTGCCATCGCCACCCCGATCTCGCGATCTTTCGCCCATCGAGCATGTTTGGGACATTATGGGGAGAAAACTAAGGAAATTCCTGCATCCTCCGCAGACGCTTCAAGCTCTACAGCACGAATTACAAGTTGCTTGGGACACAATACCTCAAGAGGAAATCGACCATCCGCTAGAATCGATTCCACGAAGAGTGGGGGAGTGTGTAACCAAAAGGGGGAGGGACCAACCCATTATTAATAAAAATTATGTTTATATTTTGTTCTTTTTCTTTAAAATTTTAATCAATTGCTACCTTTTGGTAGTTAAACGTTTCTGCCAAGTTTGGTCAAAAAATTCCTAACCCTTCTGGGTGTTGCGTTTTCCATGTCACTGAGTATATTTTGAATGTTATTGTAGGATATATTTAATTTATGATTTGTATAAAAAATAGTGGTTTTGAAAACTTTTTGCTCGTTATAATTTCAAAAATTGATCATTTATAAAAGCCTTATTCTGAATATTATTTCCGTCCGTTCCACTTCATTAAAACCTTTATTTTTTATGTTTCACATATGAACCCCAGTAAACGAGTTGTTTACTAGTATAAAACCAAATCAACGTAAATTAAAACCCTTCGCGGTTTCATCAAGTGCGCTCTTTTTCTGTCAACAGCGTGGGAGAATCAAGCTCGAAAAGTAATGCTTGGATATTTTTTACGTCTGAATAATTTTCAGATTGCCGTGACCATTAAACTTGCTCTTCATCTGACTTGCATGTAATTAATTACAATTAAATTCGTACGCTGTTATTAATGCTTCTTGTGAATTTTAGAAAGCCTTTCGAAAACACTATCGGGCAGAACGCCAACAGTCGATTGACCCTCCGCAGTTTATAATTTTCTGTACGTCGCTGGGTTAGTGAAGGGTGCTACAACATTTTGAACATTTGTCACAACGGCTGGCCCTGTCAGATTTCACAGGTGTCGCCTGTACAAATGGGGCTTCATCATGTCAAATGCAGTCTGCAGCTTTGAATCCGTGACAGCCATTTATAATTTCGCCGGACAATCGGCACAAAATTGCTTCCGATCCGTATCAACGTTCGGCATGATAATATATACCTCTAGATTAAAAAGACCTGGGATTATTACACAAAACTAATGAAAATTTCAGTAATATTTGATTCATGCGTAGCACCTGACAATGGAAATATTTATTGGCGTGGGATATACATTTATCAATATATAAATGCAAAGTTTACAATAGGCTTTTGTTCATATTTTGCTGTTATCTGTTTATTAATTATTGTCCTATCTAGATTTACCAGTCGGCAGCAAGGAATCTGAAGAAGTGTAATGGAGCGGCCAGATTCAATTCCGGACTTTATCCCTACGGAATTCTTTCTGCTGGTTTATTTGAAAGGAAGAATTTATAGAATCGGACAGTCGAAATTTAGTTGAGGACATTATTCTATTCTAGTACTAAAGCTAGTAGATAAAGCCAGATTTTCTCTATACAAATAGAATGGAATGATTAACAGATGTGCGCCAGTGGTTAGAGCACTGAAATCCGGTGGGGAAGAACGGGAGTTCAAACCCCCGACTCGATGCCTGACGAGCGGTCTACCTACTCGCTTTAAATAATTATAAATTAAGTACCAGCGTTTGAATTAACACGGGGTAATAATGCGATTGTCAGCTGCGTGATACCCACCACATCACTACGTATCATGAATGTAACACGATATGACTAGGTGTAAGAGAAAGGATACGGGAGCTCTGACTTTCCGCCTTGCAGGCTGAACTGCTTCATAGGGTGTAGTGCCTGACCATTATTATTAATAGATATTGTGTTGGTTCATTTATCTGATATTTTTTGGAAAGACAGAATGATTTTCCTACATACGGATACGAGCATGAGGGAGTTCCGATCATATTTTGCTGAGTAAAATACGAAATCGAACATATAACACATTTTATTTGTTATACATATATTGCTGTGATATCCCTTTTTAATAATATTATAAAACTTTGAGGTATTAAATAAATTAAATACAGCAAATGAAATTGTGCCTGGTTAAACTTACTATGTTGGGCGCCATAAACAAATTAAACTCTTAAACAAGATATCCTTTCCTATATGGATATAAATACATACACAAATTAATAAATTGTTTAACCAACACAAGTCAAATATTTTCATAAACCTTTTAAGTTGATCTCAGGGAAGCTGCTACAATTGGTCGTTCTATATAACTTTTCTGACTGGCAACAAACATGTGCAACAAAAGAAAACATAGGGAAATTTAAATTACCATTTCAAATAACAAAATCAGCTCACAATTATCTGTGCTTTCCCTTAACAAAAACATATAAATTAAATTTGTCACACCAAATTAAATACAATAACTAACTACGAGAATTTATTTATCAGTTCTTTTATTTTTTTTTACTTTTATTGTAACTCTAACCTCGTACGTGAATTTTAAATAATTCAAATGTGGCGGGCTACGCGTGGTACCTTCTTGTATGCAGCTCGTGGTCAGTTGTACGGCATGTGCGCTGTCCTTGGCTTTTCTTTTTCTAAATAAGCGTGGATAACTGCAGTTGGTAATGTCCAAACACAGGAAATTAAATGTAAGCAGGTAAGTGCTTTCCCAATTCTAAATCACTAGTAATTGTCTTTTGGATAGGTAAAAGCGAAATCCACACATCTAACCTCAAAATTGATTCTCCGTTAGGTATATTCTTATGGATCCATTAGTTTATTATTATAGCACTTTTTGTTTCGACGAACTTCCTTTTATTTCGATGAACGTCCTCGTTTTATCCTTAATGGTTGTAATTAAAAATATTTATTTCACTATTTCTTGCATACTAAAGACATTTATATATATTTCGATGACGCTTAAATTTGTACTTTTTCAAAATTGAAACAGCACACTAACAAATGACGCTGCTTCTTAAACAAGTGAGAATCAACCCACGCTAACTTCAATTCTTGCCAAATATCGTAATTTTCTCGATAAAAGTCAATATTTTACAACCTCAGATGAAAACAACACTTTATATCGAAGGTAAACGGGGAACAATCATTTATTCACTTAAATAAACAAACCTGAACCTAAAATATAATAATTCGAACCGCATGAGGGACGTACTTCCTCGTTGGGGGACAAAATGCAACTATATATAACAAAACATTTTCAGAAAATTTTTTCCGTTATTATGATACGGAACAAAACTTTCAATTTTTTACGTCAACCACAAAGGGTCTCCCAATCAAATTGCATATCTAAATTAACTCTAATAATTACAAATTTCTAAACTGTAAAAACTGTAAACTACAATAACTTCCTTATAGTTAAAGCTACATAAAAAATGAAAACGCCAAAATATTCCTTGCAAATTTCCTCAACTATTGATACTTTACACGATCTATTTCCAAAAAAGCATAAGAAAGATAACAATTAATTTTTCAATTAAGTAAATAAATTAATACAAACATATTCAACGTTAATGAAAATTAACACACACCTTCCTTACATACATAAGAACATTATTTCAAACACAGTTTTCTATAAAGGAAAGTATTACATCCACAAATTAAGATTATTATATCCATTATGTGTTTACAAATATTTATGAAATTACAGCACAAGAATGCACAGGTAAGTTTGAAAAGTATCCTCTATGCTTTCCCAAAGATAAAGAGCAACACAACAACCTGTTTTGAAACCTGGAAGTCAACTTACACAAAAACGAAAGACCAAATTTCTGGATCGGAAGCAAACAATTACGTCGTATTTGAATTATGTGTGATTAAACAATTCATTTTTTACATGGCTCAAATAAGCTTTATTAGAATGAGCAAGAGGTTAAGATATCTCAATTTGAGCATGTTGTAACACAGCAATATATATATATAAAGTTTAAGATTTTCGTTGTTGGGGTAATCGACCCCAACAACGAACATCTTAAACTTCATAATACTACGACCAAATACTCTCCTTCCGGATTTATATATATATATATATATATATGTGTGTGTGTGTCATTGTATTTTCTAGCGGAACCCCAAAAATTCACATTTTGTGTGGTGGAATGCACTTTAAGGGATGACTTTTGTAAAGATGCTTGTAAGATAATTTTCCTAAATAAGTACATACTCAAAATGTTAGTATTAACGTAATTTTGCTGAATATGGTGCGAATCATAAATTTGTACAAATCCCTATAAAGTCTACAATAAATGATTTCATTCTAATCCCGAAGTTGCTTAGGCAGAAGGTTTTTCGAATTAAATTACAGCATCCAGCAGATGTAACTAAATAAATCGTTGGCTTGTCCAATTCCAATTGAATTATGACTGAAATCTTTACCAGCTACCTCCATAGAAGTTTTATTTAAACTACCTAGAAATATGAAATAAAAATACTTTACGGTTTATGCGGTTCCACTCCCGTTCGCAATTTTTACTTTAAAATAACCTTCCAAAGAGCGGTGTTCATAAAATGTTTTACTCCCCAACCGAATAATAAGGACAACAAGTATTAATTCAGTAAAAACGGCGTGTTTATAAAAATTTTACGATGTACAAAGAATACACTCGGCAGTGTGCGTGATGACATCAAAACAAATTTCCAATTTGGCCAGGATGTTTGTATTAGCACACAGCTCAGTACTTTCGTCCATTTGCTTTGTGAAATTATTACAACGAGCATTCTAAACATAACGCGTAATGAAAGTCGGACACGGTCATCCTTGTTCCGCTCGCGCAAAAGAATAAAATTTCGGCAAATGCCTCATGTGCGAATACTAAAATTAAACAACATTCGCCAGTCTGAAAGTGGAGACCTGTAATAATCGTTACAGGCCATGGACAGCAACAGCAGAGGATAATTGCATGCAGGACAATGGAGCGGTTACAATGAAACGAAACAAGGTAACGAATGTGTAGATGGGAGGTTTAATGTTAAACGGAAATAATTGTAGCGCGTTACGGCCTCAGTAAGTGCTGCCACATGGACATATTACGATTGTTACGGGTTATTATTTCAAAAAGTAGTTACCGGGAACCAGGGGGAAAATTCATTTAATTGAATGGCACGTCGTTTATTTAATTACGCGCCTTGCCAAAGCACCTCTTTCGAAAGGTTATACTAAAAGTGGTGAAAGCCTTCTCTAATTATCGGGAAAGTGCATCCGACTGAACCATGCACGCATATACTAAATTACAAGAGGAGCCGAGAAACTAATGGTAAATAACTAGCGGCTAAAAAGCGCACGAGTTATCACATTATAACAGTTGATTTGCTTTTCTTCAGCAATTGAACAAGGCTAATAGGTACTAAAAAAATTGCTATCAAATTTCAAATAGCTGTTTTCAGTTCGTTAGTTTTTCATCTCAAGCTAAAAATAGATTGGTTATTTTTAAAATATTAATAGATTAACCGATTTTTGTTAGGTGAATTGTTCGAAACATTATTTAATTAAATCGACTGATTAAGCTATATATCGACTATCACATATTGCACACTCCTATTTTTTAGAATTTAATACTATTTATGTCTATGATATTATTTTTCTAATCTATAATATACAACAATTTAATGAACACTCGGTAGCTATATCTGCGATACCCGCATTTGAAATATAAGTAAAACTTTAGATAAACTGACATACATTATAATTTCAATATTTAAAAACATATATTTTCTTAATTCTGATAAAATAAGAATGTTGAATGTAAAATTTGGGCCATTTTGGGATTAGTTTGAGAACAATTCGACAATTCAATATTAAATACTGATGTTAAATACATTTTATATTCATGAAAAACCTTGTATCATTTTTATATTAATTTAATTTTAATGTCAAAATCAAAATTAGAGTAGAGTAAATTTAGAATTTCTTACTTTAATCTTACAGCTTTCTACTTGTTTTCGGAATTTTCTGTGTCAGGGAAAATTCTTAGACAATCCGGGTGCTTCTAATCGACTCTCATGCACCCTGAAATTCCGTTAACTGAACATTGTACATTGTACTTACAATTATCATTCCACAGTTGGGAATTCTAGAAATTCCAAATTTCAAGATTAATGAAGGAAAATTTTCAACAAATCCCGAAGTGTGTAAGTTAAAATTCGACATGTTAAGATTTTAGTGGTAAGATTTTAATATCCGAATTTTTTGCTTAATCCTAAGATTTTGATATTAAAGTTAAAGATAACATCGAACGAGCGTTGGAAATTTCTAAATTAAAGGGGTTAATTTTTATGTTTTCAATAACAATTTTATTGCCGAGTAATAAAAGCAATTCCCGAATATAGTGGAAAATTATTAAACTACGAAACGTTGAGATTTGAAAATAAAATCAGTAATTCGGAGAAATTCCTCGGATATTCGTACTTTATACAGGTAATTCCGCGATTAAAAGTGGAAATTTTCAGAACAATGTCAGAAATTCCTCAAACAAGTTTGACATATTTAGATTACAGTCAGATATTATAGTTTTAAAATTATAATTTTAAAGGGGACAATTCTTTATAAATTTCAGATATCGAGTTTAAAATTTGGAAATTTTGCAAATAAGAATGATAATGGGTGTTGTGGAAATTAAATTTGTAATTTGGAGATTTAATGATCTCTTCTAGTTGAAAATTTCTACAACTATGAGGAAAATTCGATCACACATACAAAAATTATAAAGTCGAAAATTTTAGAAAAAGCGCAATAGGTACATTATTTGAGGTTTATAATATTACGATCTCGATGTTACGAATTCAGAAAATAAAACTGGAACAGCTTGAACAATGTGAAAATTTAAGGAATAAAACGGGAACTAATAGTTGAAAATTCTAAAAAGATGTGAGAAATTTATAACCTGAAAGTTGGTTTTAGAACTACGATTTTCAGGCTGGAAGTTCTGACAAATAAACTGTAAACTATAGAGATTAAAGTCAGAAAATTCGATGGTTTTCTGAAATTTCAAGAATAATGTCTGAAATTTCTACAAAAGTATTTGGAAATTACTACGTTTGTACAGTCAAGATTCAAAAATAATGGTAGCACAGAATTGTAACGTATAATTTTATTTCATTAGATTAGCATGCGGCCCTCGTGTTTTGCCCGTTAATTAAGTATTTCCCTGTAATGAGGTTACATCATAGTTTTATTAGCTTGTTAATTGTTTCAATTAATCAATCATATTTATACAACAAAATGCATGAAGATAAAGGTTGCTTCCTTGAACCATTTTTCAAATGTAAACTTTCGATACCATTGCCGCAGTTTGTAATTTGTAGCAGTATATGAGTCGTGGGCACACATATCTATTTTTTGCTTTCATATCCAGCCATTCCCAGGCTTACCGGTGTACCACGTTACAGAATTTTCATCGGAAAAACGTGTCATTTATTCTATTCAAGTTTGATTATTTAATCCGGATAGTACCACAACAAAAGCTTCACTCAACACGACTACAGACAGTACTGGTAAATGCAAAATTTATATCATGAAATCAAATTTAGAAAACTGTAGCAGATTGTAAATGGGCTTGCATAAAATTGATATATTTGTTTAATAAATTAGACGTACTTTGGCATCACCCGAAAGCTAAAAAAGCAAGCGCTCTCGTTAAGATAATCCCAGCGAAAACAAAATGAAGCCTACAGTAAAGCTTTGAAAGTTTTTCTCCAAAAAGCTCATATAAATTCATATAACACCTATATTTCAGTTGGCTAATAACGCCAATACACCCATTTATTACGGCCGTTAAGGGGTATAAATGGTATGCAAGCCACATGTGGCCGCGCTCTCATTATTGTTCGCCTTCCCAACCTGCTGTTAATTGTAGACATTTAGGCTAAAACACCTGCGAAATGGACGCAATGCACCGGTTTAGATTGTGGTTGGTAATAAAGCTCAATTCAAATCACGTCAACGTCCACGAGTAGAAATATTAAGTTAATACGGTGTAATATTGGACATGCAACGTATAATTGGGTTACACATACGTGACGCAACAGGGTGGGTTATTATTTCATGTTGTGGAACGTGACAGCCCGCTGAGTTATATTTGTGTTTAAATTAGTGTCTGTTGGAAGTATTAACAAGATCCTTAGGGTAGCTGATATTACGGTTCCTCTTTTAAAGAGCTTAAATTACATGATATGCCCGTTCTGTCTTTTATAAATTGCTACCAATGCATAAAGATATCGAAAGAATCGTCAGACAGAATTAATATCATTAAAATCTTAACAATTACCAATTTGACTTAGTTTAAAATAGAATTTTTTTCTGCTATCATAATTACATGATCCTGACGCGATCTTCGGTTTATCTGCAAGCCTCAAGTGTTTCAGTTTGTTCGTTATGATGCAATGGCATATCAACAGAAAATAATAGAAGGAAGTTCATTCGAAGAATGAAGTTCGTAATGTTGAAGGTATTCATGAAGGTGATAATAGTCAGAATTTATTCGCATTTAAGATTTCTTAGTTCTTTACTAAGATGAAATTACGTACCAGAAATCTTGGGGCGTTTTGACCCATCAGATTTCCATCTACACTTGTGAATTTCATGGAAAAAGAATCGACACCACATGAGTTCCAATCATATTACATATCCAAGCTTGGTTTGTTACAGTTCTTCTTTTGCAGAACTTAAACGTCATCATCCGCCTATATTATACAGTTATTAACTGCGTTAAAAATGCACCCAATTCATAATGGTATCTGTATAATAGTTTAACGGAATTACTTATATACATACTTATATATTATTCATACAGTAATTGGACACAGTACAGTTATTGGACGTAGCAAATACAGGAAGCGGTAATACAACTTTTAGTTTACAAATGGTGCGACGTATATGTTAACTTAACAACCATCAAGTTGGTTCCCGCCAAATGTCGTCTATAACTCGTTGCCAATGTAAAATGTGTCAGTAGTTGCAGTTGGTCGTGTTTCGTTATAAAAGTGTTAAGACATAAGTTCTTTTAAGTCGCCGATTGTGTAGTTCCAAAGCAGTTAGAAGTGTAAGCGTGTCCCTACAGAGTGTCCAATAACTGAATGCTTAAACATGGGAAATTTAGTTATTGGACAAGGTGTCCAACAACTATGTTTGTAAGGTTATTGGACACGTGTTTATTAATAAACACACTTAGGGTATTTCATTATTCGCACATTTATTCTTCATTCTTTCTTAGCATAAACCTCTCCTTCATTATGCCAAGGAAACCAAGCGACGACTCAAATGTGCTACAGGAAGCACTCCAAGAGTTGCCAAGCGGAGAATCATTACTTAGGGGTATTTCAAAAAAATATGGCATCCCAAAATCCACCCATTCAGGAAACAAAATCCTGGGAATAAAGAGACGTTTGGCCCTCAGCCTATATTAACAAGCGAATAAAACGCAACATTAGTAAACTGGATTTTAGAGCTAGCTAGAAAAGGGTTTCCTAGAAAAAAAGAGGCTATTATTTGCAGTGTTCAGAAATGTTTGCAATACAATCCACGTCCCAATACGTTTAAAGACAATCGTCATGGTATTGGATGGATCAAAGCTTTCCTTAAACGGAATCCACAAATTACCCAACGCACTAGTGTAAGAGTTTCATCAGCTAATTCTTGTTTATCAGAAGGCGATATTAGAAAATGGTTTGGTGAAATAGGTAATTATATTAAAGAACGGCAATTAGATGAAAGATCCGTCACAAGTATTTCATGTAGACGAGTCAGATTTTAAAATTAGTTCGTCAACAGGTCTTGTATTGGCAGAAAAAGGATCAAAAAACGTTTACTCAATAGAGAAAGGCTCGTCCAAAGAAAACATTACTGTAATGTTTTCCTTTTCGGAAAATGGGGCTACTGGGGCTGTCCATTGGTAGTGTATCCCTATAAAAGAATTCTATACCAAATTGCACGTTCAGTACCCGATCACTGGGGAATTCGGCGGAGTGGTAATGGATGGATGACTGGAGAAGTATTTTATGAATACATTACTAGCGTATTCCATCCATATCTAATCAGGAAAAAAGTACCACTACCCGTTAATTTACTTTGTAGATGGCCATAAGGCCCACTTGATTTACTATCTGAGTGTGTTATGTAGTAAACTACAAATCGAAATTATATCGCTCTATTCAAATGCAACCAGAATTCTTCAACCCTGTGACGTGGCTGTATTTAGACCTATTAAAATAGCCTGGCGTAAGACAGTGAGGTATTGGCATGATACTCATCCAGGAGAAGTATTAAATAAATTGTATTTCGCACCACTACTACAAACTGTTGTAGAATCTACTGTCAAAAGAG
>JABXWE010028228.1:0-24729 GCA_014611495.1 Limonius californicus
CTGATTTGAACCGTAACACTGAATAACATAGTTTTATTCAAACAGGATATAGTAAACAAAATTATAATCGCCAGACGTTCACGTTGAGCACTATTTTAACAATTAACCATGGCAACATCATAATACAAACAAAAATAAGTATATTTGCAAAAAAAAAAGATGCGAGTTCCTCAACCAATGGGAAAGCAGAATGAAATTAACACAAATTAACAAAATCTTAAATATTTAAATAACTTCTTGAAAATATCATTCCATCAAAACTGAAATTATAGCCGTATTCTTATTTGAAAAGGAATGTTTTGACACCTCACACGACCTATCAATTATTTTTTTTTTAGGAAAATTCGTATACACATAAATCACCTTAAATTGATAACATTACAATTAATGATTACCAAAATCATAGTAAACTGTTCTTCATATTTATATCCAAATATTCCTCACAAAAAACATACAATTGAAAGGTTTATTTTCCTCCAAAATTACATGTTAGTTGCCAGTTGTCGCACATAATACACAAATCTTATATCTTATTGTTTTCCAGGTGAAAAACTTACAGTCAAGTTAGATAAATACCTCTAATACCTTCATACAACTATTACGACTACGAACAAGCAAAACGAAAGAGAGAATTCAAATGCTAGACACTATATCAACCCGAACAAAATCAACGGAGATGACAAACACTAGTTGAACATGACCTTTACTTGGTTTTAACCATTTATTTTTCAGGTTTAAAGTATAAAATAGCTTTAAGTAATCTAAATAAGTTAATTTTATATTAGATTATCTAAATCACGGTTCATATAAGACATCAAAATGTATATGGTGTAAACTTTCTGGGATTGATTTTATTTTGAAATTTCTTTATTATAATTTGTATTATTAGGTAATTACAAAATAAACTTAAATATGGCACAATTTAAAGGTTTTAAATTGATTTAGTGTGCAAATATTACAACATTACAGTACTGTTTTTGAATGTGGTAAGAATAGTTTTTACTACTTTGCAGTAACGTCTGCAAAATGCAGATTATTTATTGTTACTTACAAATATCTCTTTATATTGGATTGTGTTGATAGACAATCAGCAAAAATACTTAAAAGTGCTTTCTAATTGAGCAAGAAGTAGACTACTGTATGTCTGTTTTACACCTCAAACGTTAAGGAGCTTTACAATAGTTTATTTGTCCATCTTATTTTACAAAAATGTATTCATGTGTCATGGTTTTAAATATTCCAATTTAGGTTATATTATATATAGGCAAATTGCAAGCATAATGTTGCATTACAATTAAAGTTTGCATGTATTTGTAACTAACAGCAATTTACAGTTAGGTGTGGTTAATTTGATGCTTCTTGCAAGATTCTATATTTATAGCTTGTTGAGAATAAGCTAACGCTAATTATTAGTGAAAATTATTATTTCACAGAACGTATTCTAAACTCTTTGGAATATTTACTATATCGAAGATTCGATTTTACCATTAACATGAAGATGTGTCCCTTGTATCCAGGAAAACGTGGCTGCATGTACTTCTGAACAAAAGCTTCGCAAATAGATGGATGGTATTTTTATAAATATCTGTTGGCAGTTTGAAATATGTGTGATGTTTTAATCCTAAAATGTATGCGCCTTGAAAGATAAATGAAAAAGTCAGCAAAGGTTCCTTCGCCAATTTTTGCAGATGTGATGGACAATGCTGCTGCATTCTCGATTCTCCTCACACAGTGAAACACAAGTGAACGGCTACAAATGTAATCATAAATATCTCAGTCGGTCGAGGATCTGTTCGAGAACTCGTTTCGGTTATTTTAAAAATGTTGCCTTATCAGAAATTACGGTAGGCAAAGATACGCCTGTATACAATTATAATTCTCACGATTGTATTTCGTACTTTAGTGCTGATTATATTGTAGAGTAATTGACAGCGTGCTTTATTTGCACCGTACATCGTTTGTTGGTTTCGTAGAGAGGCAGTCAGTATTTAAAGCATTGCGGTTTTCATGCCTTTTAATTTTTTAAATAGAAGTCAAATCAATCACGGTTAATGATTTTAGCTGAGTACTGGAAGTATGCCGCCTTGTTTTGCGTTCATCAATTAACATCGTTTTCGTTTATCCGTGTTGTATTGCTATTTATTAATAGAAGACGCGAAAATCGAGCTTAGATCCACCTACAGTTTTCTTCAGAGATACTGGTAGATCGACGACGTTCTGTACAAATTCCAAAATTATAGCCAGAAAGAATTATAATACCCTAGAAGTCTGCTATATCTTCTTTAAGACAGCATTTGCATCCTGAAGCGCACCTCGCGTACATTCTTACTGTCAATTGGCTGCCACCATTAAATCCTTCTTAAATCTGCATGGAAAGCAGATAGTATGTAAGATACACTATTATTTTACTTGGAGATGCTCTGAATTAACCTTGGCAGGAAAATAAAATACCCGGGTTGTTTTTTTGCCGACTGACAGCAAAATGTGGCTGTCTGAACCGTCAGGACTTGCTACCGAGGAATTCACAATCACTGAATGCTTGTCCTGTTCCCAGCTTCGCTCTTCTTGCTGTTCTTTTCGGTATACCTTGGGAAACTCAAGTGCATACCGTACGATTTTAATATTAATATGAGTTCCTGAGCGACTTCTTGCAGTTTCTATACATAATAACATTTAAAAGATGAAAAACGTTAATAATTTGAATTGATAATGTTTCAAGTTAACAAGGACATTTGTTATTTCAATCATACTGCTTTATTTGTTACCACAAATATTCACAGAAATCACCGCTTTATTTAATTCAATCCCTTCGTGAAAACTTGAATCTCTGAAAATATTGTTACTATTAAGTTATCTGTTTCATATTGCATAATTTTTCTGGGAATTTGTTACACTACTAGAATTTTTTAAATTAGACTATTGGTTTTAAAGCGTTTTTAACACGTTTACTATTAATTAACAGTTTGTTTTCATAGTAAAATCTTGATAAACAGATAATAAAGTATCAGGATATAAATTCTTGCTGTATTAAATGTAAGTTTTTACATGAATAAACCATTATATTACTTTTGCTGTCCTTTACGAGGCTTAGAACAGTTTACCTGCACACTGTTTCCAATGTAAAAGGCAATCCGTATAGTGTGTACAACAACATAAGTTGGTATAGTTGGACCAAACTTTTAGTAGCCAATGTTAAGCAGTTAACTTAAAGATAAGCTGCAAGTGTTAGGGTCGTTGCAGGTAGGCAATCAATAACATATTCAGGAAAATTGGTGAATGGTTAAATAAATATGTTATACAACCAGAAATGCTTAAAATAATACTATATCTTTAAATTACATAATAAACACATTTGGCACTTTTTCTAATTATCTTCTTCTTCTTAGAGTGCTTTATTTCTTGGCCGTTAAAAATCCGATGTTCCGGTGCCGGGACTTGAACCCAGGACCTTCAGCGTAGAAGTTTAACGCGCTAACCTCTAGCCCACGGCCGCCTATTTTCTAATTATATTAAATGCAAATTTACATTTTATTTTATTTTTTAATTTTCCCAGACACGATGTCACTAAACTCTGAAGTATCAAAAGATGAATCAGCTCCTAAATTAATTATTACTGGTTTGATTTTATATTTTGGAGCATACTTCTGTTCAACCTTAACGATGTGTTCCACGCAAATTTTCCAATGTTTATCAGTTTCATAAGCAGCATCTCTGATAAGATCCAGAAGATTGTCGCTTAATCTAGGAGAAGTATTTCCTATTCTGACGTTTGTTTTCAAAGTGCTCCACATCATTTCGATCGGATTAAATTCGCAAAAGTAAAGGGGTAATCTCAAAATTTTATGGCCGTTTGCAAGGGCAATTTCATCAAGGAAATATGATTTTTTTAAATTCTCGTCTTCTATTAGCTTTAACAAAGCTGGTTTAGTTTTCACATTGCCAGGAGTAGAAATATTATTTTTCAGTTAAAAATTGTATATAATATGCGTTTTTTCGGCGTTCATATCTTGGTGGTAATCCGCGTTGGAACAGATACTTTCAACAGTTGTTAACGAAACCATTTTCACTACCAGCATGGATAATTATTATGCCCTTTCCTCTGGAACATCTATGACGGTTTCCGTTGAATTGTCAGTCCATCCTTTTCCGATGACGTCATGAGCATCATACCATGTTTCATCTAAATTATGGAAATTATTCATCGATTTTGCCTACCGTATAAATTAATCATCTTAAGGTATTGGTCCCGTAACCGTCCCATGCGACCACTTTCCGTTATGTATTGCCGTTTATTTATAACTTTATATTTAAATCTCATATGTTATCAAACACCGTAAAATTTATGGACTTTTCTAAGGAAAATACATTTGTTTCGATCTAATTTCTTGATATATTTCGCTTGCGGTGGGTGCTAATTTCTTTTTATAATAATTATAAATAATATCTCTGACGGTTTCCCTAATTCATACATAAATCCTAGAAACCGCCCTTTCTCACTGTACTGCAGGGGTTCATAATGCCATACTGGCTGCCCGAGCTCCGATTTAAGTTTTTATAAATGTTTAAAATCATTTGCTACCCTTCAACGGGAAAAAAACTGGCGTGTTGCACTTAAATTTATTCTTTTACTTTCACTACTACTATTTACAACATCTATGTCTTCGTCGGTGTCATATCATCGACTTGCAATTTCCATAATTTGATTATGATCGTCGCATTCGAAAGGTGTCCAGAAAGCCATGATGTTACTGCGACTGGTCATAATTGCAACTGAATTTTCCCAGAACATTAACCAAAGTAGCATATTTTGGAAAACAGACGATTCGTATTGAAAAACAAATTTAATATGATTACCTACATCGTTAGTGGACAACAGCAATTATTATAACATTAAGATATTTAATAATATTCAGGGAGTAGATGGTCAGTCATCCGGTAATTTTAATTTAATCTTACCTAGGTATTTTAATTATAACATTTTATATTATAATTATAATATAATAAGTATAAATAAATATAATATAATTATATCCAGTTTCAATAAAAAGTTGCATTGCCGAACTTTACTGGCATTGCCAAGAATGTTAAAAGCGGTCCTGTCCACAGACCAACAAGCACCAACGCTATTGTTTAGAGATTACATGCTACTTGCTGACTGGTAATCGCATTTGAGTAGGGATTTAAATATTCGTTATTAAAAATTTGGTCCTACTTTAACAGAGTCTTGGAATTGTTCTGTTTGTAAGAAAATGAGATAAAGTTTGACATTGCGGCTGTGTGATGGTAGTTTGTAATCAGTTTGAAAACTTTGATTCAATTAGGTCCGCCTATGAAAAGTGATGCAATTTGGGCTTCCACATAAAAATATAAAAAACAGTCAGGGAAATGCAAAAATCATATAATTTTGCAGCAGTATTGTAGTTCAGTTCAAAATAATTCTGTGCAATCGTGTTCGATTTGTTCGGGCAGACTCTACTATTCAGATACCCCCAAAGAAAGTAATCGCATGAAGTTAAATCGCATGATCTCGGCGGCCAATAGAGTGCGGTTTAGTGAGATGACGCGGTCTGGATATCGGATGGGCAGCAGCGCGATTATTTTTGTTGTTGTGTGGCTGGTGGCACCGTCTTGTTGAAACCAGAGACCCCCGCTGTCCAAATCTTCTAATTGGAGTACAAAAGTCCCAATTGCATCAATGACGACTCATAGTTTCTGGTTTCCCGGTCACACTTTCACGATCGTTGGAAAAATCCTCGTCCGACCGACCTGCAGAAGCATGCTGAAGTGTTTTGATGTTAGAAAATGAGCCAGTTTGCTGAAATTTCTGTGCCAAATTCCAAATTTCGGGGTCAAAAGTGCGATTTCGTACACCAAAATATTCACGTGGAGCACGAAAAGCACTTTTCCTCGAACGGCCATTTTCATAACAGGTTTGGATCATTTTAACATGTTGTTCCGCCGTGTATTCTTCCATGATAATTTTGTATACTTTCATAGTTTAAAAACGGCATGTTAATATTAACAAATACCATATCGTTTCTAAAATATTCACCACTGCCATATGGAAGCTCAACCTAAATCACCCTTTACGCGTAGGTTGATTTACTGTATTTTGATATGTTGCGCCGTAGCTTAGCGAAGCTCTGCAAACTCCGCCGGTCAAACGGTATTTGTAGTACAGAACAATTTACCTGCATACATTCGCACTGGGTCTGTACTCGGATTGGTGGACCCATATAGTGACATATGCAACCAGTCGTGCTAGGGAGAGCAGTAAAGCCGTTGGTCCCCGTTGGCATACCAACATCTTTTAAAATCGGTAACCAAGTAGTGAGCCTTCTGTTGTCTATTCGACGGGTTAGGTTAGCCTTCTGCCCGCCATACGTACAAAGGGGGATCACAGACTCTACTCCTTTGTAGGAATTGTAGGTAATTAACAGGTCATTGGCCTATACACAGAAGAAAGTAAAGAGGAATAAGGATATGTTGCCTACTAGTTAAAAAAGCTATATAGTATTAGAGATCAAGAGGAAATTCTGTAAGGAACTATATACCTCGAAAGTAACACCGCAACCACATATTAAAGATTAACTCAAACGAAAGATAATAAAAGTTAACTCCAAAGAAATCCCAGAGATAAATGAAACAGAATTAATCAACGCGTTGAAGGAAATGAAAAACAACAAAGTCCCAGGAAAAGACAAAATTATCGCAGAAATGCTCAAAGAAGGGGGGCAGGAAGCCATAAATATGCTTAAATTCTTATTAAATATATGCCTTCAAAACGAAAAAATACCTGAATAATGGAATGGCGCAGTGGTAATACTGTTTAAAAAAGGAGAGAAGACATGATTGGAAAATTACCGACCCATCACCCTACTCCCACATATATGCAAACTGCTAACACATATCCTAGCTCAAAGAATAACTAGGAAACTAGACAGTTACCAACCTAAAGATCAAGCAGGCTTTATATCCCCATATGGCACTTCCGACATCTACATACTCTAAAAATGTTGATTAAAAAATCCACGGAATACAACAATCTACTATACTTGGGATTCATTGACTTTGAGAAAGCTTTTGCCAGCGTAGAGTTGTGGGCCGTGGAAGAAGCGCTTCAAAAACTGCAGAATCGATTATAGATAGAGCTAAATGTTAGTAACATCTATGAAAATATGACATCCAGTATCAGACTTCACAGAGAAACCAATCCCATTCCAATATAAAAAGGAGTACGACAAGGGGAAACCATATCTCCGAAATTATTTACATTAGTTCTAGAAGATATATTCAGAAAACTGAATTGGGACGAGAAAGGTGTAAACATAAATGGAGAACAGCTAAACAACTTAAAATACGCAGATGACATACTGTTAGTAACAGACAATTTCGATGATCTGCCAACGTTGATACAACAACTGGAAGATACATCAAAAATAATTGGTTTAAAAATTAATCGCAAGAAGAGAAAGGTAATGACTTATACAGAAGACGAAAGAGAAGTGGTAGTAAGAAATGACAAAATAGAACGAGCTAACAGTTATAGATACTTGGGATAGGAAATAAGACTGACTAAAGAAAACCAGATAGCAGAAGTAAAAAGAATTGGGATGGGCATCTTTTGGTAAATTAAGCTGTATACTGAGGAATAAATCAATACCGCAACACTTAAAAATGAGAGTGTTCGACATGTGCGTCCTACCAGTCCTAATATATGGAGTTTAAACTCTCCAAAAACTACGACAAGATGGTTAAACTGATACACAACATCTCAGGCAGGTACATTCTTAGAGGCTGCCGGAGAACATACATTCCTGGGTTTACTAAAGAACTAGCTGATAGGCACAAAAACTACTGCAACCAATTTGAAACTAATCCTTTTTCAGAGGAAACCGTCAAAGCGGGAGACGACCTTATGACGGCATTGCAAAAATAGACAAAAATAGACTCACGGGAGCAGAAAAGTCTGGGATACATTAAGAAAATTGTCAAATGATCCCACCAAACTTCGGGATATAACAAACATAACTGCAAACCAAATAGCTAAACATCTAGTCCAGAACGGAAAACCTCTCACCAAAGCTGTTAAAGTAAGAATACGAAGAAATCACAACCAAGAAAGAGATAAACTGGAGGTCAACTTCAGTACACCGGAATTACATGAAGCCCTCAAGAGCCTAAAGAATAATGAAGCAGCTGGCCCAGATTAACTCCTTAACGAGCAAATTCTTCAATTCTGCCCAAAGGCAAAAGAATGGCTACTTCTACTCTTCAACAACTGCAAAAATAACAATGAAATCCCTAAACACTGGAGACGAGGGAAGGTAATGGCATTTTTTAAGCCTGGAGAAGATCTATAAGATCCAAAACGCTACCGACCAGTTACACTGCTTTGCACACTTTATAAATTATACGAAAGACTACTGTTAAACAGGCTGGCACCACTCATAGAGGACGGCCTGGTACCGCAGCAAGCAGGTTTCCGCCCAGGTAAATCAGGCGCTAGCCAAGTATTAAATCTAACAGAACATATCGAAAAAGGATTTCAGGAACGCAGAGCAACTGGGGTAGTATATGTTGACTTAACAGCTGCCTTTGACACAGTAAACTAGTAAATCACCTAGGCAATATCCTGTCATACAAAATAATTTAATGTTACAATGACCAGCAGAAGAAGCCGGTGGGAAAAGCAGAGAAATGGACTCCCTCAAGGAAGCGTCCTGTCTCCTGTGCTATTCAATGTATATGTAAATGCCAACCTATTCATCCCACAACTAAAAGCTACATATGTGCCGACAACCTGGCCGTAGCAACACAAGATTGTAACTTTTACAAGATGAAAGAGAACCTGACCGCGGGACTAACAGATCTAACACAGTACTATCAAAGTAACCAACTACGTGCAAATCCCACATGTTAACAATCTTGTCTATACCACCTCAACAACAAGAGGGCGAAATATAAACTCAAAATAAAATGGAATAAAGTAGACATAGTCCATACAGACAAATCGGTATTCTTAGGGGTAACCCTCGACAGGACACTAACGTATAAAGCACACACACAGAAAACTAAAGCAAAAGTCGACACGCGAAACAATCTCTTAAAAAAGTGGCAACGTTCAAATGGGGAGCAGCACCAACTGTGCTCCGAACAACCGCTCTCACTTTATGCTTCTCCACTGCAGAATACGCTTGCTCAGTTTGGGGACGTTCAAAACACACACCTAAACTAGACACCACTTTAGACCAAACATGCAGAATTATCACTGGATGCCTCAAACCCACAAAAGTTGACTACCTATATGAGTTAGCAGCAATGGCGCCACCTAATGTCAAACAACGAGTAGAAGCCGAATACGAAACGCTAAAGCAAACAAGAGACCCCAGACACCCTCTTTACGGACAGCATGCACCACAGCAATGCCTTAGATCCAGAAGAAGCTTCCACAATAGAAGTATTAGAATTGAAGAAACACAAAAAACGAACTTCGATTTGGTGAGAGAGCCTAAATCAGGAAGACCTTCTGGGATTCGACATCAGAGAGGCATACCACCGAGAAGTTACGAGGTAAACTGGACAACTTGGAAGGCCATCAGCAGACTGCAAACACAGATGGACAGGTTAAGAGACAACTTAGTCAAATGTGGATACTCACATGAGCCTCCAGAATCCAACTGTGGCCAAGTGGAAACAATGAAACACTTGCTGGCTTGGTCCGAATCAAGTAGCTAACTGTACCATGGCAGACCTCGCATACAGCAATGACGACGCAATACGATATGCAAGACCATACAAGTCGCATACAATGTAGCTTACCTACTACACAACGTTATTTATTTTATCATATATTATTACATTTAGTCGTAGTTTATTATATTATATTATATAGTTATTATTATATATATTTACTCATATTTGCGTATGAAATTATGTTTGGAAACGAAATAAAAATATGTGAATGAGAATTACACTGCGTTAAAATAGTTTTGATATTGTGCTGCGGGGAAAACGAGCTTTTTCGTCGACCGCAACAAGATAGATGTAAAAGGCCTTCGGCTAAGCTCAGAGGAGTAGGGTTGGATCACGGGAACCGCTTACGGGAGGGAAATTGTACATAGTTGTGTACAGAATAGGTCAAAATTAGAGGGCGCCACCTTCCAAATCACAGCTGATTGCAGGTTCTCGTGGAAGGCCGAGAAGCCAGCAGCTTAGGGACTCACCTTTATTGTGCCTTCTCCTGTATATAAATATTACAAAGTACACAAAAATAACATATATGGTAACTTTTAAGACAAATATAAGTCTACTATTTGAAATTGGTACGAATACAAAAACAAACTACATAGAAAATTATGAGTAATATTTATAGTTTAATACAAGATTTTGTTGGAACGTTCGAACCGAGGCTGGCCGCCAGTGACTGACGATATTTACTTACTAGAACAGATATACGCAGCCATTGACGTCTGAGTTCACAAAAGATTATAATTTATAATTCTACTTTACAGTTAACAAAAACAAAATGACAACTGGCGAATGAGGGTCGCTATAATTTCTCCTAACTTAGTGTTGTTCAGTAGGGAGTAAAGAAAGAAGCAGGCACAATTTTGGGGTATTCTGAGGTCCGGAAGAGGCAGACAAAAATTGCAGGCACGCCACTGAAGACTGGAATCAAGATTGCACCAGCAATCGCCAAGACGTTCTTCGGGAAATCTGGAAATTTCGAAACAAAATATTCGCTGCACAAACTTCCTAGTTTGTCGCAACAGCGGCATATCCAGGGGGATAGGAAGGGGGTTCGATAATAATCCGCCAAATGCGATTTACAAATTCGCAATGAATTGCCTTCCAAGGGTTAAAATTCCAGCGTGTTGTCGATGGTTCTGTTCACCTTACGGTGAAAACAGCGATACCAAAATCACACGATGGACACCCATCGAAAACCCAACCCGCCCTTGCAATACTTTCGGCGCTGCATCGCAGCAACCGGCTCGAAGAAGATGTTAAATCCGACTGACGAAAGGACGAACGCGAACACCTAACAGCTGGAAGATTTCATCATATTGCGAAATATGGTGCAATAATTCTAGAACAATTTAACACGTAGGACTTCTTTCAAGAGCAGGTCAAGCGCGTAAACAAAATATTAATCGTCATTTCTCCATGATAACAAAAAAAAGGGCCACCAAAACTGTATTCGGGCAATAACAAGGTAGTAATCGGCTACAAAGGGACAATTAAAAAGAGACTTTAATTGATATGAAGCGTCAAAATCAAACGAACATAGCAATTGTATCTTTTAGGTTAGTTTCATTTTCGTGATATTTTCATAAAACTGTAAACCAAAACTTAATTAATATACGCGTGATATTTATATTAGTATCAGTAACGTCTGTAATATATTCTACTTAGTTTTAAGTTGTTAAATCTGACAAAACTATAAACCAAATTATTCGAGTAATTATGAATGTGGGAATCGATATAAGTTCATTGTACATATTTTAAACGTGTGGGGGGAAGTGTGGTGCCTTAGCTCAGCCCTGTCTCAAAAAATTCGACTGAAATATTCAGCAAATACTGCCATTGAGTCCTGGATTTCTATCTCCTCCGTCGTTCCGCCATTTTGTTTATTCACCTGGGAGTATATACTAAACGTGCGTTTAAAAGTTAGTTTATACTAAAGTAAATCCAATAGTACCAATTTATTACATTGTGGTTGATATAAGATGAGAAGGTTGAAGTCAAGTAATCGGGTAAATGCAATTTTTCTTATATTTTATATTAACGTATGTTGAGTTGTCTTGAATTATAACGTGGAAGTGTTGGCTTTATTTTTCCTTAATGCTAGTTGTTGTACCTCAGTCCTTGGTCCAAGATACACAATTTCTCTCTCTTGATATTTTTATCATTAAATATAATTATTTTTGTTCCCTCCAACATCATCACCTTTTTCTACTGTTGTCTAAGTTGCTCTTTAGTCAGTGGTTCTAAATTATTAAAACTAGGTAAAACCGGCTAGCAAACTAAACTACCTAGTAATTGTAGTTATGGCAGAATAGCAACTAATTTAAACTTTAATATATATTTCTTAGAACCCCGCGTGTCATTTTTAAAACCAATATGTAACAAGAATTATTCAGGATTCATTCACTCGCAGGATCTACAGTAGTTTCATATTTTTTTAAAGAACAACGTTGATGTAGTTCTACATATGTAGTTTACTTTTTAGTAGGCGTATATTGGAAAGTGCATTGTTTCTTAAGGTTAAACGTCCACTCAAATTCTCTATTTATTTATTTTATTTCTTATTTTTAAAAATAACTCTGACAATTTAACAACAATGTATTTAAAGTTCTTACCAGATATCTTTTAACATGTAGTGCTGTGATTGTTAAAGTGAAAATGCCGTACGACCTAATTACCTGAAAGAATACAGGGAATTCCATTTAAAAATGTAAAGATGTCAGTTCCGTTTAAACTAATAGTTATTTACCTTGTTTTATTTGCCTCTAATTATATTTCTTTGATTCAACATATTCTTACAGCTAGTAATAACTGAACAATTTATCACCTTTAAACAATATTTTGCTATTAACATTTAACCGATATACTTGTACTAACAAGAAATAACTCTACTTAACTAACTAATTCTGACAACCTCAGGAATAATATTGCACACAAAATACTTTTCTTCGATTAACGCAAAGGTAACAATAGCAACGTTGATTTAAAATAATATCAAATATTTTCTAACGGGATGCATAAGTAATATAGCAATAAACGTTACTTTTTCACAATTATTGGCTACCAAATTTCTAAGAACCAAGGATTGAGAATGTTAAAAGAAAACTAAACTGAACGAATAATAATATAACAAAAATTAGATTGAAGGGCTGATTGAAGGAAACATGAAATAATAGTTATTTATGATATAAGTGCTAAAAGCGACATTTTATTTTGTGAGAAGGGAAGTTTCGAACAAAATAAAATCACTTTTAGCACGTATATAATACACTATTTTTTCTACAAACACCATTAAAAGTACAAATCAATGCAGTTCTTACGTTATTAAATTCATAAAATATCGTTTTGAAACCCTATTATTCATAAAGTTTATTGTTGCTAAGGTAATGAAAATTCGACCGTTTGTTAACAAGTAACTTCATATCTCGTGACAGCGCCGAAGAAAATTTTTTGTTTGCAAGTAAAACACAATCCACCTCAGATTACTTATTCTAACTGCAATTTCTCTAACTGTACATTTAATTAAGTAAATAAATATTCCTTTGATTTAAAATTTCTTTTTTTTATAATATCGCACCAGTGTTGATAGTAGATCACGTCATTTACTTTTAGCACCAGTGCCATAAAATCACATTTTAAACACTGACAGCATGCGTTAAAAATTAAACTTTTTCTGACGTTTGTAGAAAAATTATTTTTTAATATAAATCAGTTTCTATATGAGTTTGTTCGTATCCTATCGTTATTAAAAACAAAATATGATATTTAAGGCAAAATTATTAGTAAAATAATGCAAAAATCTATATTAGACGAAAATTATAATAGAGATTGAAATATGAGAAAAATCTGTCTCTAGCGTCAAGCATTTTCAGAAAATAATATTTAAAAAAATTCTTATGGTTCTCTACTAAAAGTAGAATATCTATAATATCTATCTATAATAATATGAGCTAGAAACTGTGTAAGACAACATTCAAGTGAATAAGTTATAGTCGCTATTTCTATTTTGGATTCTTCATAACTTGTTACTGAATTTTCTTCCAATAATTAAGGTAAGGCGGTAGTTTGAAAAGCTACAATAGCAAAGCAAAAGACTGTTTTCCAGTTAATGACAATAACGTTTATTTTTTGTGCCACAAAACGTTTGTAAAAAGATAATGAGATATTTAAGCTTGCCGAAATAGTTTCTTTGCGTTTCAAAATATATCCTTTAACGATTCATTTAAGCAGTATATTATAAGGATTGTAAACTTGGCGAAGTAGCCTAGTAAAGGTAGTAAGGAAGTGCAAACATAATAATGCCACCTTTTCAGATACAAAAGAAAGCAGCAAAGCGAAAACGGTTTGTAAGCCGATCTACATCTTTTGTCGACAAGTTGTCACTGTTGCAAACATACTCGAAACCTTTTTGTATAATCTGGGCAATAATGCGGATAAGTATAATGTTTAGGTATTTATTTGCCAATAATACGTTTCTCTGTCTTCTTTTCGACGTTATTCTAACGCTTAGGTTAGTAGAAGATGAAATATCCTGGTAGGTTAAGTATTATTAATCGAGGAGCAGCTTGAAAGTAAGGAAGTTGGCAGCTGCTTAATCCAGGTGTCCTCAATTTGATACTTTTACAATGAAGATGCGCTAACGACTGCGAATTTTTAAAGTAAACTTTGCTGGATGTTTTCGAGGGTATGTGGTATTTTTAGTGTTGGAATGTGCAGTTACAAACAGAAATTGCAGACAAGTATTCACAAACAAATCATACCAAGTTTTTAACTGCACATTATTTTGGCGTAAGGAAAAAATTAGATTTTAATTACAAAGTTCTGGTGCTTTAACCAAATTCATTTGCCATTAAACATATTCTTCGTAAATTGCAGGTAAACAAGTGGGATGTTAGAAATGTATTCGTTTTCATTCTCCTATAAATGAATATCTGTAACAGTTAAGCCAAAGGAAATTATTACTTGGAAACAAATTGGTAGGTACATAATAATGCTTTTTGAACCTAAAACAGCCCTCTATTTTTATTATAACTATTACACGAAAAAGCTTTATATTAAGTTGACAGTTTATGTCTGGATCGTATTTACTTATAATGTTTCGATATTCATTATAAAGTTTTATCAATTAAAATTGGACTGGTGGTTCATATTTTGATTGGGGATTGGTTAAGAACAAGGAGTTGATTTTATATTCTTGGACTGGGCAGTTCTAAGTTTTTATACAATTTTCCGTATATATTTTAGTGAATCACTATTTCTTTGACAACTTGTTTACCACTTTACAGAAGAATTACTTCTTCTTCTTCTTGATCTCTTGTATAGGACTTATGCCTATTTTCCTTCACACACTTATGGTGTGTCTATCAATGATGACAATCTTCTTCTTCTAGTGCTTCTTAATTTCTGAGGTTAGCTATCATTAGGGCTATCTGTATTTTTGAAGTTGCTGCTCGAAACAACGATGTCGTCGACTTTCCGTACCATTCTCTCAGGTTCTTTAACCAGAAAGTTTTCCTTCTTCCCACACTTCTGGGGCCTTGGATTTTACCCTGTATGACAATCAACTTTCTGCAAACTAACGTTTTGATGGTATTGGCATTGTAAGATTTGGGAGGATAAATTACCTCACGTGCATTTAGGCCACATTGGTGGGCCCATTATGCTGCCTCGCCAGCAGCTCCCCAATTTGAGTATCACCCAAGCCATCCAATCCTCTGGAATGTACTTGAAGGCATCCGCAAGTGGGGGTGTAGCTGATTTCGGCCATATTAGGCCAAAAGTCTCTCAACATGGATCCTCTGACTGTTGCGAGAGCTGGGGAGTGACGCAGGACGTGTTCTGCTGTGTCGTTATCCCCGTTGCATCCTCGACACTTTGGGCTGTCCGCCAGTCCCACCCTGTACATGTGTTGACTTAGGGTGCTGTGTTCAGATAAGATACCTACAACTAGTCGTAGGTTCTTTCAGGACAGGTGCACACATTTGGCTGTCTTTGGCGAGGGTGCAGTAATAGCAGCCCTTGCATGACGACAACTTTCTGTGTTTACACATTATCGTGTATAGTTTTTTATAGTTTCTTGCTATAGTATAAAGCTTAATATCCTCAGAAATATAGGAATAACGAGTTCTGGTTCCCAAAGAGGTTGTTCGGAGGCCAGTCTCGCAATCTCATCAGCGTTCTCATTGCTGTAGTTTCCGTCATATCCTTTTACCCATAAAAAGGAAACTACCCAGGGGTAGTAAAGCGGCTCTGCTTTCACTGTAGATACCAATACCTTGGTTCTTGATCTGTCGTTCAAGAATTGCATTTGCACCATGCATTATTCCCACTACAGTAGCAATTTTGAATAGTGATATACTGTGGCGTAGGTTTAGGTCATCGGAGAAGACTCCGGTATCCGTCCCATGCCTTGTTATAGATCCGTCGGTTATGATGGGTATGTCCACATACTGGGTTGGCTCAGCATTGGCATAAACACTGAAGTGTCTGTTGAAGACATATTGTGGAGGGAGGTAGTATACCATTGCGAGAGATCTTGACGACCGCATCATCCAGGTTGCGGGTATGTCTGCCTCCCCTGCATGTGTGCCACAGACCCTTATGGCGCAGCCTCAAAGCCGTCCTCACAGCTACTTCTTGCAGAAAAAGGTCGAGTGGTGGAAGGCATAAGATCACCTGTAAGGCGGCCGTAGGGGTTGGGCGTATAGCACCTGTAGAACTAAGACAGGCAAGACGTTGCACATGTCTTAGTTTGATTCCTGCCGTAACTTGTCTGACCCTGGGCCACCGGAGTGCTCCATAATATAGCATATGTCTAATCACGGCAGTGTACAACCACAAGGTAATTCTGGAAGAAAGTCCCTAGGATTTACCTATACTCTTTAGCTTTTAAAGATTTCTCCCAATTCAGCTGTTTGTCAAAAATAACTCTCAGGTAATTGACATTATCTGAAAAGCTGAGAGAAGTGTCAAATAGTTGAGGTGTACGTAAGGGTCCAACCTTTCTTTTCTTCGTGAAAAGTACATCGAAGATTTTCTACAATCTCCTTTGCAGCTGTCACTACCTATCACTGCGTTTTCTTCAGGTGAGATACGCAAGGAAATCAAACATCTACAGACCTAAAAGGCACCGGGATACGACCTAATAACAGCTGAGGTACTAAACGAACTACCCAGAAAGGGAATAACACTTCTCACTGTGATATTCAACTCAGTTTTACGGCTAGCGTATTGGTCTAAACAACTGAAATTCTCACAGATAATCCTTATTTATAAGGCGGGTAAACCGCTTACTGAAGTAACCTCTTATCGATCCATTAGCCTATTATCTGTTACTTCCAAACTCCTTGAAAAGCTAGTGTACAAAAGAATAAAGGATAATAATCTACAAAGCAACTGGTTGCGTTCACATCAGTTTGGGTTTAGGGAACAACATTCCACCATATAGCAATGTCACCGGATAGTAGACATAATACGAACAGCCCTAGAGGAAAAAAGTAGTGTACTGCAGCATTTCTTGATGTCGGCCAGGCCTTTGATAAGGTCTGGCACAGAGGCCTCCTTTATAAAATCAAACAGAACCTACCGCACCAGTACTTTCTACTTTTTCAATCATACTTAACAGATCGTTACTTCCAAGTTAAGTTTAATGACGACATATCACAAATTTACCCCATAACATCTGGAGTGCCACAAGGGAGTATATTGGGACCCATGCTGTACCTCCTTTTTACATCGGACCTTCCAAGTACCCAAGAAACTGAGACAGGAGCATTTGCAGATGACACAGTATTTCTAGCCATTGACGAAAATCCAATACCTGCAAGCCATTACCTGCAAAATCATTTAATTATAATTGAAGAACGGCTTGAAAAATGGAGAATCAAAGTAAATGAGCATAAATCTACTCACATAATATTCACATTAAAACGCTAATCATGTCCTAAAGCCTCACTGAATAACACACCAATCCCCGAAGCAAATGAAGTAAAGTATCTGGGTATACACCTAGACTCTAAGCAGGCATGGAAGAATCACGTCAAGAAAAAGCGTAAAGAAATGGACTTGAAGATCAAAAAATGCAGTTGCTTATAGGAAGAAGATCGCCATTGTCTTTAGAAAACAAATTGCTAATTTTTGGACATACGGCATAGAATGGTGAGGATGCTCCAATATCGATATTATCCAGAGGTTCCAATCCAAGGCACTTCGGTCAATCACTAATGCTCCCTGGTATATATCGAATCGAGCTTTACACAATGATCTCAAAATCAAAGAAAGAGCAATAAAGCATCACGGAAGAATTGCAGCCCATCCAAATGAGAGCCACAACACAGACGGCTCAAGCGTAAATGGCCACACAAGATTTGGCGACATAAAAACTATGTTTAGTGTAGTGTGTGTCACTAAGTGCTAGTGCTAGTATATGTTAACCCATGTATAGTGTATGTGTTACGTTGTTATAAATGGTGTCAGTAGCTTCTTACGTAAGTAGAAGTATTTGCGGTAGCATCAGTGGGGGCTCCCGTAACAAGATATTTATAGACATAACATTAGCTCATAGAATTATAAATGTATTCTGATTGCTAATTTAAATAAATAAAAAAAAGTACAATTTCTGTCTTCAAGGGGTTAACAGAGAGAGTCTGATCACTACACCAATTTTCCGTTGTTTGAAGAGCCGTTTGCATTAAGGTGCACAGCGTGTCCTCAAATTTCCCTGTGATGAGGATGGCAATGTTATCAGCATATCCAATGGTATAGAACCCAGCATCATTAAGTGAACTTAGAAGGTTGGCCACCAATGTATTCCACAACAGTGGAGACAGAACCCCGCCTTGTGGACAGCCTTTCATCACTACACCTCGAATAGAGCTGTCTCCTATATTAAATTGCACTGCTCTCGTCGTAACCATGTGCTTTATCCACTCACAGAGAGTAGGTGCAACTCCATGTCTACGTAAGGCAGAGTTAACACTTTCAAAGGAAGCCTTGTCAAATGCTCCTTCAATATCATTAAAAACTCCCAGAGTAGACATTTTATTATCCAGCGATCTCTCAATTCGATTCACTGCAGCGTGTAGCGCTGATTCAGTAGATCTTCCTGGGATGTAATCATGTTGGTTCAGGTGCAGTGGGTGTGAAACAAGCACGTTCTCCCTTATTTCTCTGTCAGAAAGTCTCTCAAGCGTCTTTAGTAAGAAGGATGTAAGACTAATGAGACGATATGGTTTGACCAGGTAGTAGTCGGTACGTCCTGGTTTAGATAAAAAAACTACCTTCACTTCTCTCCAGCTCTCCGGTATACATTGAAAAGCGATACATGCCCAGTAGATGGCGATCCGTATTATTCAGATATTTTTTTTCTACATTTTACAATATCCATTCCACATTGTTTCCTTATATCTTGATTCCTCATTCTGCTTATTCTGGTTTTTAAATATTGTCCTTAATTTGTTTATTTCGGCTGGTCTTAGTAACGGTTTAGTTTTCTTTGTGTCTACGTGTGTTTCCACACCATACGTCAAGGTAGGTCTTACAAGTGTTTCATACACTTTTTTACTCTCTGTCGACAAATACTTGTTGCTTCATGTCACATCTTTTAAACATCCAGGTACTCTTGGACAATGTGCTGTTTAACCCCTTACTTCTTTATACAGATTGCGATTGCTTGATAGTACAGAGAGATCAGAAATGAACTTGATTGCAGTAAGCTATGACTTTTTTTCGTAGGTCGTAGATCAAAAATATCCTATCAACTGTCATGAATACGAACAAGATGTGAAAACACAACTTTTAATTTTTTATTGAGAAAAACAATTAATTATATTACAAAAGATGCTGAAAATGTTCACCATTATTTTCCAGACATAATTGTATACGTTTTTTCATGTTTTCAAATACCCTAACCAACATATCAGGTGTGATATCTTCTAATTTTCTAGTAATTACATTTTGCAACTCTTCCAAAGTTTGAGGTCTACCTTCGTACACGCTGTTTTTGAGGTACGAAAACAGAAAGAAATCGGGAGCAGTTAGATCAGGAGTTCTCGGAGGCCATAAATTAGAACTTATTAAACGATCATCATAAAATTGTCTCAAAAATTCTATGGTCAGATTTGCCGTGTGCGCTGTCGCATTGTCTTGTTGCATGTATCCATGTGTTAATTCATCGTCGTGTAATTGATTAATAAAGGGGGTAAGAGTGTTATTGACATAATAAACGCTGTTAACATTTTGATAAAAAAATATTGGGATGATTCGTCTTCTTGAAATAGCTACCCACAAACCTAGTTTTCTTGGATGAAGTGATGTTTCCACGTACATATGAGGATTCTCTGTAGACCAATATCTCATGTTTTGTGAATTTACGTACCCATCTAAATGGAACCACGCTTCATCCGTAAAAAATGTAACATCCAAAATATTGTCATCATTAATGTTACGCAAGAATCACTCACAATAATTTACTCTTGCCCTAAAATCACGATGTAAAAGTTGATGGTAAACCTGAACTTTGTACGGAAACATTTTAAGATCTTTTTTCAAAATCGCATGGGTAGTTCCATATGACAAATGAATTTCCTGTGACAATTTCCGAATGGATTTCCATGGAGTTGCGTCTACAATGCCTCGAACTTCCTCAATAACTTCTGCGGTTCTCTTTTTGGGTCTACCTGTACTCTTTTTCTTCTGAACATTTCCTGTTTGTCTAAAGACAGGTACAAATCTTGTGAGAGCGGCATGAATATCCTGGTACGAAAATCTAACAGCATCAACTGGAAAATGTTCTTGAAACTCTGCGACACACAACTGCACAGAATAAGACCATTCCCCATTTTCTAATTTCTGCCCATTTCGAAAGTAAGATTCTAAAAGAAAGGCTTTGTGTTCAATTGCCAACATTTCAGTTTGTAACCTATGGTCTGTAACGAGATGAAATTTCAACAACTGACAACTTGTCAAATAATTTTCAATCAAAGACAATTGTAAAAAAAATCATAGCTTGCTGTAATCAAGTTCATTTCTGATCTCGCTGTATTTGAAACACATATCTATCATTTTTCTTGGATCTCGAGATTGCAGCAGATCGGAAGTATTGCTGTTCTCGTAGATTTTCTCTTTTCAATAGGTACAATCATGTTTTATATTTGCTGTCAGTTGTCACAAATTTATGCAATATGAGTTTTAGACCATTTACGCTGTTTGAAAAATACTGTACGGCTATCGTAAAAGGCAGAAGATAAACAAACGTCCAATATTACCAGAAAACAATGTTGCCGAAGCATTGAAGAGATTAGAAAGTATCATTATAGAAGCAGCAGAAAAAGAAGTGTCTAAAAGGACAATTAACACAACATGGACTTATAGAAGTATAACACCATATATATGGAAGAGGTAAAGAGGTGACAGATCAGAAAGAGAGAGCTTTCTTAAAATACAAATCTACAGGAAGGCTGGAAGATAGACACCAATACATCTTATAGAAGAATGAAACTAAAGAAGAATATGACAATTTAAAACAAAGCATACTGAGAAAATATTGCGAAGGACGTGGAAGAAGATTTATACGGGGCACAGGAGAAAGTGTTTCATTGTTGAAAAATAGGAAAGCGGAAATCAATGATAGAATCAAGATAAGCAAGACCAACAGAAGTCAATGGAAACAATATTTTGAGAACTATTACAACATTATTTGTTTTATTAACAGTGAGTTTGAGTTGATTGAGTTGATTAAATTGATCACCGAGCTATCATAATATTGCTTACAAAACTGTAAAACACTGTAAAAATATCGCCCGAAGCAATATTGGCTGTGCACAGCAATAGTTGCACCATCACGTGTATTATTTGCGAGTGGTCAAAACTATTTAAATGTGGCCAAGAATCATTGGATGGTGATCTCCGCAAAGGTCGCCCTATTGAGGTGATCCATTCAGATGAGATGTAGAGAAACCCAAATATTTAGTAGTGGAGGATGCAATATTGAAGAAGCGTCATGTAGCAGCTTTATTGAAAGTTTCAGTAACCAAGGTTTTTTGAACGTTACATGCGTACCTCGGCATGACAAAGGTTGGTGCAAGATGGGATGCGTGTTTTGGTAGAGGCGAATAAACAACTCGACGCGCATTGCGTGGACGAACCAGATTTAATAATCAACCAAATTGCCACTGGATATGATTTCTGACTCCTAAATCTATTATAATACCCTGAATCTAAGATAAATTCGATGCAGGGACATGTCAAGGGCTCTAACCCTTCTAAGAAGTTTAAAACCCCATGTCCAGGCAAAATAGAGGCAACTATTTTTTGTAGACTGGCAAATAAATTCTAATTAATTATTTGCAGGTCTGAGGTCATAGGAGAGTATTATGCAAGTTTATTACATCACTTGAGAGTTCCTATTATGCTGAAAAAACGCGGACATAAGGGAACTATGAAAGCATAGGCGTTAATTATTTGTAAATCTGGGCCTCGGAAAGGATACACTAAGCTGATTGGTACAAAATGCAATTTTCATTTAAATACAGTTACGGTTGTTATTTCTTGAGATTCTCTAGGAATCGTTCTCGGACATCGCTGTAATATTGATTTGATGATTTGACTTGAAAAGGCCTACTCATGGTAGACAATTTTTAGTTAAGGGACTACTAAAGTGGCTCAAAATATGCTTCGCCACCATCATTCTGTAAGAATGTAATGCACCCAATCCCAATGTCAAGGTTTATCTAATTTCCTTACAATCAGAACAATGCCAAGACTTTGTTACCAATTAATTTTTCAGTATATTATACGTATTGCCTTTTACATTGATTGTAGTTTGTTTTTCAGCATTCGGGCAGTCCCTAAAAGTCCTAAAAGCCAGGAACGACAGACAAACGAATATAATTGTTTACCAATATATAACGTTCTATTTAATTTTTGATTGGATTGGTTGAAGGATATCCTTAACCAAAGAAACTATTTGTATAGTCTTCATTATCGTTACAGTGAATTGGTGATGTTTCATATATTAAAATAAGCTGTGGGTTGAGGATTATATCTGTAGATACATGAATTTGCAGGTTAAACAAATATAATGCATCAGGTGTATTCTTCACTTACTTAACAACCTGGAAAACACTTCTCTACGCAGTACAAAATAGACACTTAACCCATTTCCCGATATTTACAGTAACTTGGCAGTTAAACTTTTGTTATTAATAGCACAATTGTGAATCTATGGCGGCATGATTCCGAAAGCTTTTCCATCATACCTCATATTTGCAGTCTCGTTGGCAATTTCAGATTATTTAGAACCTGCTAATTACATTCGTTGCGAAATTCTATTGAGAAAGGGTTGTCGGTAACAACTTCATCTTCTTTTTCTTCTTCTTCTTTATCATTTTCCCGTTTGCCATTATAGCGTTGGGATCCTCTATTCATCTTCTAAAGTTGTTTCCGTTTCTTGCCATGTTCCTTACTTCGTGTATGTTTCTTCCTCTTCTGTGCACTATTTCTTTTATGTTTTCTTCCCATTTTTTCATTGACCTACCTCTCTTCCGTTTTCCTATTATTCCTATGTCCTTTGTTTTATGGGGATTCTCTCTTCTGGCATTCTAATTAGATGCCCATACCAGCTCAGTTGCTTTTTTTTCTGTTTTACTCACTAACGGTATTTCTCCGTAATCTTAAGTAAATATTTCAATTCGGCCGCTGTAATCTTTGACTTATGTTTATCTCTCATCGGCCATGATTCACCTCCATACGTAATGGTCTATGAGTAAATGGTTTTATAAATTCTTAGTTTCGTATTAGTTTTTACTTCCTTTTTACCTATTAGTGTGTTGTTGATTTGGTAGCATATGTTACTTGCCTGTTGTATTCTGTTCTGTATTTTATTATTTCTATTTTTTCATTTGTTGTAATAATGGTGCCTAAATACTCGTATTTGTTTACTGTTTCTAATCTTTCCCCATTTATTTGTATATTTATGTTTTCATCTTCTTCTTCTATTATATATATATATATATATATATAATCTTGGTTTTTCCTATATTTATTTTCATTCTATTTTCTTCTAAACAGGCTTTCCAGATGTTAACTTTTCTCTGTAATTCAGTTTTCGTACTTACTGTTAGCACTATGTCGTCCGCGAAAACCAGGCCAAAGGTTTTAATCGGTGTTAGGTAGTAATGACCTATAGTGGAGGGTCTTGTTTCGGTTTTACATTTCTTGATTAGTTCGTCTATGAATATTACAAATAATAGTTTACTCAGGCTATCCCCTCGTTTCATACCTTTTTTCATGTTAAAGTGTTCGGATATTTTCCTATTTAGTCTGACATAGCCTTTTACCTTATTATATACGCTTTTAATAGTTCTTTGTAATTTTTGGTTTATTTTTAGTTCTTCTAGTGCTTTCCATGCTTCTTCTTTTGGCATCGTATCGAAAGCTGCTGATAGATCCACAAAGGCTACATATAAATCTTTACCCATTTCTAGTGTTTTGTCCATTATTGTTCTGATTGTGTAGATGTGCTCTTCCGTTTGCCTACCAGGTCTGAAAGCTGCTTGTTCTTCTTCTAAGTTTTTCTAGCATTTTTGTGTATATTTTTAGCGGTACTGACGAGAGACATATTGCTCGGTAGTTTTCCCACTTTGTCGTTTCTCCTTTCTTATGGCTTAGGACAATATATATTTATATATTATATATATTTTCCCATTCCCTCAATAATGTTTCCGTATACCATGCCTCCTTATATATTTCCCATGACTAATCTTTCAGTTTATCTCCTCCTTTCTTGAGAGCTTCGGTGTAATATCGTCCTCTCTTGCCGCTTTTCCATTTCTCATTGTCTTCAGGGCTTCTTCTACTCCTTCTGTTCTTATTTCGTCTGCTTCTTCCTCATCTTGTGCTTCTCCCTCTTCTGTTTCTTCAATTTCATGCTGAGTTTGTATTATTTCTTGTCGTTTCCCTGTAGTGTTCTTTTCATGTCTT
>JABXWE010028231.1:0-17933 GCA_014611495.1 Limonius californicus
TGTATTTATCTTGTGAAAATAGTAAATGTAATTACAAATTGCCATATCGAGAATTGATTGGTTGTGTAATGTATATTATGCTAGGATCTAGACCTGATCTGAGATATTGTGTTACATATTTTAGCCAGTTTCAAAACTGTTAATCGGATGAACGTTGGGGTTATTTGAAAAATGTTTTAAGATACTTAAAGTTGACGGAAAGCTTTGGACTTAAATTCACAAAATATGGTAATTCAAATGTTCATTTAAAGTCATATGTGGACTCAGATTTTGCAAACAATCCTATAGATCGAAAAAGTATCAGTAAAAGTAGTCATAAAAATGAACAATAATGTAATATATTGGAAAACTAAAAAACGAAATGTGGTTTCGCTTTCAAGTACAGAATCCGTATATATTGCATTATCATCTTGTATAACTGAAAATTTGTTCTTAGGTCAAATGTTGTGTGAGATACTTAATGATAATGTTTTTCCTGTAACTGTTTATGAAGACAATCCGTCTTGTATGAAAATGACTTCGACTTTTGAGTCGAAACTTACAAAACACATTGATGTAAAACATCACTTTGTAAGAGATTGTGTAACGCAAGGAAAAATTAACATACAGTATATTCCTACAAATCAACAACAAGGTGACATTCTTACAAAACCATTGGCAAGTACCAAATTTAAATACTTTAGAGATCTTTTAAATGTTGTAGAAGTATAAGTAGTTAAACTTTTTGTAAGTATTTCTGTAATAATTGTCTGTGCTGTAATGTAATCTTGATGTAATCACAGAATTGCTAGGGGGTGTAAGTTGGCATTTCTGTTCTGCCAAGAGATGTGGCAACACCGCAGTTTGAGCGTGTCAAGAAAGTGTGTACGACTGTTTTGTTTCATGTAGGCTACTTAAGTAATTAATATAAAACATTTAACACCTAAATCATCAAGTTTATTTGCCTATTCCACAGTAATTCTCATAAAGAACACCTCAAATTGTGCCTCTCTCTACTCCCTATTTGAAGAAAGCTAAGGTAAACATTATTACTGAACTGGTGTGAAAAATTGTTCCGAGATTAATTTTATTGATTTAAAGTGCTGAACCCCTTTTCTTGATGTAACTCAAAGCGACCTTCAGTCGCTAGTTGCCATTATTTGTTAATTGTACAGTGTAATTGTAAATTGTAATTTTTATAAACTGGAACGTCACTGAATGCGTAGATCTGTAGTTTAGTAAAGTAAATATCGCAAGCCACTGGCGGCGAGTTCTTTGGTTCCAACACCCCAAACTCCCTATTGTTCGACTACAGTTAGTACCATTTTGATTGTATTTTTTTGTATTATGTGTCACCAATTTCAAACAATAGAGCTATATTTGTCTTAAAATGCACCATATCTTTTATTTGTGTGTATTTTTATTGTATTGTGTATGAACTTTGTAAGCTTTATAAACAGGAGGGAAGCACAATAAAGGCGAGTCCGATTCCCGTAAGCTGCTGGCTTCTCGGCCTTCCACGAGAACTTGAAATCAGCTGTGATTTGGAAGGTGGCGCTCGATTTCTTCCCTTAAGCATTTCTCGTGAACCACCCCTACTCCTTTGAGTTAAGTCAAAGGCACTTCCATCTTTCCTGTTGCGGGTCGACGAAACAGCATGTTTGGCCCGTAACAACATAGTTCTAACTATATAGCAAAAAGGAAATATCATTTTATGAAAACAGTTTTTTTTTCATGCGTCGGACATTGATATAAGCAATGAAACTACTACATGTATCTTCTAATGATAATTTTGAAGTTGGGCTGAATATCTGAACTGAAGCAGCGCCCAGTCTGCTAAATTTATTTTTTGTGCAGGCGAAAGCTGGTGGTTACAAATAGAAGCAGAGCTCTGTTGGCCTTTTCAGCTACATTTGTGAATTCGCCCTTCAGTTCCATCCAAAAATAATTGAGCGGTAAGGATTCAAATTTAGTTTATAAGGAGGATGTACACTATATTTCAATGAGTTCTTCAAACTCGGGGACGGACAACATTTTAGGTTTCTTGTTCCTGCTAATAAAGATTTTTACACCCAGTCTCTGTTCGTGTCTCCAAAGTATTCAGACAGGGATTTACTGAGTTCACAGATATTCTTCTACATATTAGAATCGATTTCCAGCATATTTTCGGCGAGATACTAGTTCAGTAGAGGGAAATATTCGAAATTGTCCTTCACACAGACCATCTGAAACTGAACTTTGGCTTTCAGAGATGATACTGTGACGCTCATTATCTTCTCCCCATTAGAAAAAAATGAAGCTCAGGCAACTCAGAAAACCTGGCCAAGACTTTACTTCATGAAAGTCGCCTCACTTCTGTATGAAAAAGGAGCGATTTGTGGTGGCTTCCCATGTCGGCGGATATTTTATTGAAAAGACTTAGCTGCAGTGGACGAGACTACAAATAATTGACAATTTTTACAGCCATATGAAGAACTTCCTTTAAGTCATGGAATTTCCTCGCCACAAAGGTTTGTTAATGCAAGACGTCATCACTACTGGTCCAATTTGGTGCTACATTTGTTATCGGTACATTTGTTCCAGTTGAGATCGGGTTTACGCATATAACCATCGATGGCTTCAAACATTTCTTCTCCAGTTCTGTTGGTCTCCAAAGCTCCGCATGGAAACAGATCTTCTTCAATAGATTCTTCGAAAGGATACCTCATGAAAACAAGCAAACCTCCTTGTGCCGTAAGATAACAAAGAATACCCAGCGGCAAATAATACAAAAAAAGGGAGAAACTTTAGTATAAACAAATTAAGTTAATTCAAAGCGTACTATATTCAATAGAAATGTGTATATAATAGCACTGGTGATATCTGTTGTTGTTTCCCTGGGCTGAATGCCATGGAGGACAACACTAGGACTTATACATAAAGGAATCTGACAAAGACCAACATGGCTGACTTATAAGTGCTGGATTGTCGAGGAATGCAGAGTTTCTCGAGCATTGCTGATCCGGCACAAAATTCACACGCACGCTTCTGTTGGCACTAGTTTTTGCAGGGAAAGTCTCTTAACGAACCGAATGCCAGATCGGGGGTTGAGGGTGTAAGGAGTGGGTAGCACAAAGACCGTAAGGCCATAACATCTGCTGGCCAGGAAAATATGAGTGGTACATGGACGCAACACCCCTTTTCGGGCGACGTCTACACTTTCCCTCTGCTGCTGAGGGCGCCTTCTCAAGCTTAGCATATCCTCTAAATATATTCTAAAAGCTCGCGAATATTTTGTCGTTGTTCAGTTGATATAAGGTTATTTTTTTAGGTTTTTTGCGGAACCCTCGTGGAGCTTTCATAGAACTCAAGGCCTCCGCGGCACATACTTTGGGAATCACAGCTATGGACTATACAATAGCATAATTCGTTCTGGGTTGTCCCTTTAAATACAAACGATTTGGTTCCACTAATATTCTGGTGCACCACAAAATCGAATACAGATAATTATCATATCTATTTAAAACATATCTGTTTTTACCAACTTCCTCATTATGCGCTTCTATCGAGTTATGCATAGCACAACACATTACGCTTCAATCTAAGAAACGTGATACTTCCGCTGGGGTGCGATAAGATAAGCAGATGAGCTTACTTGCTCATCCGTTTAATAAATTAGCTTTAGTCTTAGAATAATCTTCAAGTTGTAAGAACGATATTTTATGTACTTCAAAGTTCCATTTATTCTTTGTAAAAACAAATAAATAGTTTTTAAAAACCTTGTTAGAAGGCTTTAAATTCTAACTATCGTTTGTCTGTAAGCCGAATTTAATTGGGTTGATATATTTGAATTGCCGAACAAAGACAAGCTAATATATTATTTATATGCAGTTTAGAATATTCATGCGTTTTAATTTTCTTTCAGATGTGGACTAAATTTGTAACACCGTTTTTTGTCCACGTAACGTAACCTCCAAACAAAACATATTGAAAACTAGATAGTTTCAATAGTGATTCAGTCAACGGTAATTAGCCGATTAATTTATTAACTAACACTTATGGGATTAAATTGGCAAATTGACTTATCAAAAACGAGCTGATAATGCATACAGTAGATCCTCAAACTTCGAACACTTTGATGTTCGAATAACTTGAAACTCGAAAGTTGAACAATGATACGTAAAGCAACATTTTAGAAAAATATATAAAAATAGACTGAAACAAAGGGCATTTCTTAGGGCGAAATTTAACTCGAAAATCGAACGACTTGAAAGTCGAACCATATTCCGGAAATGATTGTATTCGCAGTTAGAGGTTCCACTATCTAACATTATATTATGTCATAAAAAACCTATGCACAGTCAACAAAAATTGTGTCAGTTATCAGACTAATGTTCAGCTGATGGAAAAAGAAGTTCAGGTAATGAATTTATCTGATATAATTTAGTGTTTGGTGAACTAAATTTTGTTAAGTAGCCTAAAAATTTTTTAATTGCCGAAAAACTATACACAAACAGAAAAACCTACACATTGACAAAAAAAGTATTAAATGGCGAAACCTGTAAATGCCAATTCATAGAACAGTCTTTCAATAGACAAATTAATTTTTCAGTTGGGAAACATGTTTGTTGATCTCACCGAAAAGTTAATGGGCGTGAAGATCTGTTAAAAAACTATCAATTGACGAAAAGAGAAAAGTATCAAAGAACACGTTAAACTATTGTAAGAAATAAAAAGTTTGTCACAAATTAATACTTACTAGAAGAGAGTCCATTAAAAAAATTTAAATCGACAGGGATAGGGTTTATTTTATTGAATTTGTGTTCAACAGGAAACATTTTGTTGTTGATTACAATAACTGGTAACAATACCATGGAGCTTATATAAATACAACAGTATTTGCTGATAAACAACCGTATTTATCAGGTCCTCTAGGCGCATTTGCGCGAAATAAAATTAATTTGGCCAAAACACACAAAGTACTACTTTTGAATTTTGAATGTACGAGATCTAGGACGCTGTTTCCCAAGCATCTCTTAGCACTGCAGCCATCATTGGCTTATTATACAACCTAACTAATAATTTTGCCTATCTGTAGTAATTCCAACTCCAGTAGTGATTTTTAACGTGTCACACATCGCAGTGGCACGGGACCTACGGCTTTACCTTTTATCCGACAGAAGGCGCACTTTCAGATGTTTCCCCGCTAGAAAAATCTCACGACTTCGGCCGGATTCGAACCCGACTTCCTTCAATCCATAGGCAAGTGCTTTAACTACTAGAATATTACGACCGCCTAAGCAGTTCTTAGTAAGGGCAGTACCTACAAACGGTTGCATTATTCTACGAGATTCCATTTTTAATTTTTTTACAATTATAGTGAAACTCGGATATAGCGACATTGAAGGAACTACAAGATTTTGTCGTTATAACCGTGTTGTCGGCTTGATGATGATGATGATGATTTCTGTGGGTCGGAGCAGGTTCCTGCACTTAGGCCACCAGGGCTCATTGCGCTCCCTTGGGATTACAAAAGACTTCACTACCTGAACAGGTCCGTCGCTTCGGCGAAGGACAGAATACTGTTCAAAGGCGTGTCTTGAATGTCTCTTGGTTCAAGAAAGGGAGAGCCAAGGTGTTTGCGTCTTAAGGCCGCTAATGTCTTGCATTTGCAGAGGACATGTTCAGAGGTTTCTTCTTGCTCTTGACATTTCCTACACTGGTTGTTTAACACAATCCCTATAGCGTGGAGATGACTGCTCAGGTGTTCGTGGCTTGTAAGGAGGCCCGTTATTATCCTGATTTGTCTTCTGCTTAGATTCAGAATATAGTCTACCGATTTAGGCGTAGGGTTCTTGATGAAGGCTTTAGCCTATCTGGGTGTGAGTCTGGAGGTGGAAGAATGCCGAATGTGCGCGTTTGCGTGATTCTAGATCTCGTGCCTCACATGTTTGGGAGCTATTCCAAAAGCTGGCATCTACTAATGGTTCAGAGGCCCCAGCCACAGCTAGGGTATCAGCTTCCTTATTGCCATGTTATGGGCCAATCGTACTTTCCGACGACCCGTAACCAGATAGGTGGAAAACGGCCTACAGCTTAGCTCAGAGGAGTAGGAGGAGTTTGTGAAAATCGCTTACGGGAGGAAATCTTTAGTTGTGTACAGGGTAAGTCAAAATTTGTGGGCGCCACCTTCCAAATCCAGCTGATTGTAGGTCCTCGTGAAAGGCCGAGAAGCCAACAGCTTACGGGAATGGAACCTACCTTTATTGTGCCTCCTCCTATATATACGAAGCTTGCAAAATGCATGCATAAACAAATACAGAGTACACAGTAATAAAAGAGGCAGTAAATTTTAAAACACATATAATGAAACTATTGAAATGGCGATACAGGAAATGATTACGAAAAAAGGACAATCAACTGTTTTTATAGTTTTACAACAGAAATTCGAACGTTCAGAAAACGAAGCTCGCCGCCTTTGGGCGCACGATATTTACTTTGTTCAAAAACTGCGTGGCCAAAGGCGTCAGGGTTACAGGCATCATTCAATATAAACGAAATTACTTTTTACAATTATTGGTACAAACAAAAACAATCTGCGACTGAAGGTGGCTTTTTGTTCCAACAAAAAAAGGTTTAATTAGGTCAAATTTTACAAGTCGCGCGTAAGATCCTTTTCACCACACAAAAAAATTAGTCTGTTTTTACCTTAACTTCCGATGGATGTATTAGAACGAGATAAGCACAACGTAAGGGCGATTTCCTGATGCAGGAAAATACGTTGATTTCAACAGGCTGTTAATCGTTGAACGATAGGCAGGACTCTCCGAACGACGGTAGCAGCCAAGGGACAGGCGCTGGTCTTCGAAATTAATCCGCCGAAAAGGCGATCGGCCAATTCACAAAGAATTGCCTTTTGTTTGGGTTTAAAATCCTAGCGTACTTCTGTAAAATCCGACAATTGTCGATGTGTTGTTTTCACCCCATGGTAAAACAATGAAACGAAAATTATACCAGGTATACCCGTCGATGACCCAAGCGGACACTTGCAGCAATCGATTTATTTACGGCCCACCCCTGAAAATGTAATTTGGGAAGACCGGAGGCATGAAAGATGAAAGACTGACTGACTTTCGCAACGGGAATCTGCACTTTCCCCCACAAAAAATTGCATCATATTACGAAATGTCATGAAATGTTCTAGAAAGAATCCCCACGTGCAGCTTTCGAGAAAACCTTCGGGAAGCGATATTGAAATACTAACGCAGCTAAAAAAAAGGGAATTCTGAGAAGTGCTTTCTGGCTCGGCAAATGTGGCTCACAAAGAAGGAAAACATAGAGGCGGGTTTGATCATAAATTAATTTTTGAAAGGAAATACTAACAAACCTGCAGTCAACACAACTCAATCTTAGAAAGACGCAACATAGCGAAACGGTAACTCAAAATAAGACACATCAGCCTATGCGTTGCCGCTCGAGCCTCGGTCTCAATCACAAGGTGAAAGGGCGCGAGTCCCAGCAGCACTTCCATGGCCGCTGTCGGGGTTGTTAGCATTGCGCTCGTAATGCCCAGACAAGCTAATCTTTGCACACGGGCGAGTGTCGTCCTTGTAGTGGTCAGTTTTGATCGTGGCCACCAGACAAGGGCGGCGTATGTTAACAGCCGTGTAAAACCAGAATATGATTTTAGGGTTCAGCCCCCGGCTTTCGCATAACGCGCCTGCACGTCCAGTAGGATGCGCAGGCCCTTTGTTCTTGTCTTTTCATATGCCTTTTCCAGGTTAGTCGAGCATCAAGAACAACGCCTAGATATTTAACCTCACCTATCAAGTCAAGTGACTTGTTTAAGATAGAGGGTTCTCTATAACCTGTCATCTTCCGTTTTCGTGTGAACAGGACCAGCTCGGTCTTTGATGGATTGACCGACAATTGATCGGTTACACCAGTCTTGCAAAATATTTAGGGCACCTTGGGTAGCCCCGCTTATTGTTCCGAGAAATTTACCGACTATAAGGATAACCAGGTAATTCGTATAGCCCTGAGTGTAAAACCCTTGCTCGTTGAACCGCCGGAGGAGTCCATCTACCACGAGGCACAGGAGCGGCGAGAGAATGCCTTCCTGTGGGCACCCGCGGCCGACGGATACTCCCACGGAGTCCCCTCTGAGCGTGGCTTTTATGTTTCTGTGTTTGAGCATAAAATCGATCCACCTAGCTACGGTGGGTTCGATTCCACGCTCTAAGACAGCGTTATATATGGATTCGAAGGTCGTTCGGTCAAACGCTCCTTCGATGTCCAGAAATGTGCCAAGAGCGTACTCTCCATGAGTTAGCGCCTTTTCGACGTTATGGACGATTTGGTGAAGGGCCGTCTCTGTCGATTTGTCTCGTTGGTAAGCATGTTACTTTGCATGTAATGGGTATTGCACCAGACATCAATCTCGAATGTGGCGGTCTACCAGTCTTTCCTGGTCTTTCAGTAGAAAGGAGGTAAGGCTGGTTGGTCGAAATACTTTTGCCTGGAAGTAAGAGTCTATACCCGGTTTAGGTAGGAATATAATTTGGGCCGCTCGCCATGGAATAGGCACATATCCCGTGGCAATGCAGCTTCGTAATATGTGGTACAGAGGCCTAACTAGCATTTCCAGTCCCTCCTGAAGGAGTGCCGGGAAGATACCATCAGCGCCTGCAGCTTTGAAAGGGGCAAATGTTGAAATCGCCCATTTTGTGCGTTCAAACGTTACGACTTTGGAGGCTACTTTCCAATCATTAGTCGTAGGTCTAATCTGAGGAGCCTCCGTAGATGGTGTATTGTAAGGGCCCAGCTTCCTGGAGTCAGGGAAGTGGGTCTTCAGAAGGAGCCCTAGTACCCCCACATTGGTTGTTTAAAAGTTACCATTGGGAAGTTGTAGGGTTCCCAACCTGCATCGAGGTTGTTTGGCGAGAACCTTGCAAAGCCTTGCTGCTTTTGGTATACTTTCTATCCCGTCGCAGTAGGCCTTCCAGGTTGTTCATTTGGATCGTCTTATAGCGTTCTTGTACCTTTGTTGGGACAGTTAATGGTGTTCCCAGTCATCAGGTGAACGGGTCCGTTTGGCTATGTTGAATAGTCTACGAGTTTCTTTGTTGTCGCCTTAACAGAACATGTATCTATTCTTGTAATAACTGTTAAAAGCTTCTGGAAGATTAAGTATTTAATTCCAAACTTAAGCATAATTACGTACGTAAGTGTTTTTATAAAGCAACATAATTCCGTAATTAATAGTTACTCAATATATTTTAAAGATTCACAAAAACTCGTAATTTTTTTGTTGCACTAAGTGCTTCCAATCAAGTTTTTTCAAGGTTTTTCTCACAGTGCAGATTCTGTCAAAATACTCCCTATATGTTCGGAGGCGGCACTTCTCTATGTTCTAACTCAATAGTTCTTAATTTTTTGTCGGCTTTTGCAGAATGCAGCAACATTAGGTCTAATGTGAAAGCAGCCTTTTAAGTTTTTACAAACGACCACTAGGTGGCGCTATTGAGATGCGTCATTACTATTTTCGTAAAATTTAATATTTGTTATTGTGAAACCAATGGCTTAGAGACTGACCGAGTAGTTTGTTTCCGGTGAGCGTTTAAAAGTAGTAATTTTATGAAAAAATATAAATTTCACGTGAAGGTTCTCGTTGGATGATTTTTTACGATTCTCGTAAAGGCCTAACTCAACAACAATGCATGGGATCTGCAGTACATTCGATTTTGCATGAACATTTAGGTGTGAAAAGATCGATCTATTGCTGATTGATTCCGCATAAGTTGATCGAAGCTCAAAAAAAGGCTTGTGTTAATTGGTGCAAGGAAATGCTCAAAAATTCTACCGAGGAACTGCAAAATCCGTATACAACATTGTAACAACAATTTTCTTCTATTTAATAATTTAATTTCTGTTATAACGAAAGTAATTCCGTCGACATTTGCGTTATGAAACGAAGAAAACATATCTACTCTATTTTTTCCGATATGAGATTTTCCAAAGGTATACATTTTTCTAAAATGTTGACAATTTATTAGTAGGTGTCAACATACATATGTTTATCATTTTAACGCTGTTTAAGTAATTAAAAATATCGGTTAAAGATGCCAATTTAAGACACCAAATATCACTTTGAAGACATTTTACTGTAACGTTTCGGACAATCCGTATGATGTACGTTGTGTTGGGTTTCTTATTCTTTTTTTATGTAGCAACAGGTTCAATATCTAAGTAGCTGAACTTGATAAATAAAACGCTGTAGAAGTTTAAGCATTTATTGTGTAAAATACACCTAAAGACCAAAACTGCGGCTGCAGGCCGATTTATTATTCTTTACCCCGGTATGCACCTGTACAGAGTAGGGAAACTGCAGAAAACCCAGTCAGGGTAATTTATCTGGTAAATTAACTTGTAGGATATAGGAACTCTCCTCCCCTTGACTATTGCTCTTAACACACCAGACGACGCGACGTGGAGGAAACAAGGAGGATTGCAACCTGGAGGAAAACCCTACTGGAATGCCAGTCAAGCCAGAGCGCTCTATTGAAGGCGGGAAAAGGAAGGGGATTAATTCGCAAGGGAAAATCTCGCGGAGCAACATTTCTAACAATGTTTAAAATGCAGGGGTGATATGGAAAATGTTGTGCTTAATGAACTCAATGAACGAGTATAATACTGATTTAATTCCAACCGTTCGTCCCTATTTATAGAGCTTTCACAAATATGCAAAGTTGTTAAATAGGCATGTTTTTGCAAGTCTTGATTTGATGTAATTTACTATTCTTACAACTTGATCTAGTACAGATTTTAAAGATGCCGATAATGTTTTCGAATCGATTTTCTGTGCAAAACGCAGCGATTCAATCGAAAATGCAAGTTATATTGATAAAAATGGACGATATTGAGACTTACCAGTTTCAGCGTGGTATTCCTAAGATTATCTATCTGTTTACCAAGCTAATAATGCCTAATTGTTTGGGATCTCAACAGTATTGTATGAACACATGCATAATGGTAACTGGTCTTTTTGAATTTTTTATTGTTTTCCAATTTGTTAATATGTTTTTGTGAAGTCCGACAGAGAAACGCAAAATATTTGTAGTTCTCAGTTGTAATCCGTTGAATACAGAAAAAGTAACATAATTAAATCTCGTCTAGTTGTAGACAATGTTGTGCGGAATATTTGTAACAAGTTGGCGGAATACCGGTTAAGAATCACTGTTTTAACTGCTCGTCTTCGGTATCCTTGTCGTTAACCGGATTTTTAACAATTTCTACGATTTAGCCATTTGGTCATCTTAACATTACACTTATCAGAATGTCGTTATTAACAAACACGTATGCATCAAACTGCAAATCACAAGATACCTTTAACAGCAAATCCTTAATCGGCCCGCGGGCCGCATGCGGCCCAGCGCACTTTTTCGTGCGGCCCGTCAAAACATCCAAGGCCAAATGCGGAAAGATAAATTGAATCAACTGGAGAAAAGCTTAAAACAACAACAAAATATATTTCAAGCTCAAAGTTTTTCATCAGATTTGGCAGTGAAAGCTAGTTACTCTTAGTCAAATATTAGCAAAAAAAAAAAAATGAAATGAAATTTGCTGATGGAGAGATGATTATGGAATGTTTAACTGCTGTTGCAGAAATAGCTTTTCCTAATAAAAAAGACATTATTTCCAAAATTAGTTTTACAAGATTTACAATTGGAAGAAGAATGAATTGAAGACCTGTCTGAAAATATTACTGGAACTTTAGGTGAAAGCATTGGAAAATGTGAATGGTGTTCCTTGGCACTTGATGAGAGCTATTACATCAGTGAGACATCACAACTAATTTTAATATAACTAAAGAACTGGGTTCATTGATGCCAATGACAGGAACCACAACAGGTAAAGACCTGTACAATGAACTAAAATCGCTCTTGGAGAATTTATCAATTCCATTGGAAAAGATTATCGGCATATCAACCTCAGACGTGGAAACAGATGAGTTACAAATGGAATTGATAGATTTACAAAACAGCACTGATTTGAGAAATAAATTATGGAATGTGTGTCCAAAAGTTATATCAAAATTACACGATTTTCGAAAAGTTTCCACGATTAGTCACGCATGCAGTGCAATTCATGACACTTTTTGGAAATAGTTATGTTTGCGAGCAATTACTTTCCGCAATGAAAATAATTAAAAGCGACAACCGATCGAAGCTAAATAACGTACGATTGGAAAGCTGCGTGCGAGTTGCTGGTTGTATATATCGGCAAATATAGACCAATTGGTTGCAAAGAAGCAATACCAAACTTCTCATTAAACTTTATTTAAGATTTTTTTCCATAATAATTATTTTTTGCTGTTTTTTATCTTCTTCTTCTTAGGGTGCTTTGTCTCTTACGAGACGTAGCGATCTTCTCTCCTATGCCTGTGTTGCGCGTTTAGAGTGCCACAGACATAGAGGACCTACAGCTTAACGTGGGCTCCGAACCACGGGAAGTGTAAACACTTCTACTCCAGAGAAGATTTACTAGGCAGAATACCTCGCTGGTTTGCCATTGCCTTGCGAGGGAGAACGGCCGTTAAAAATCTGATGTTCCGGTACTGGGAATTGAACCCAGGACTCTCAGCGTAGAAGTCTAACGCGCTAACTTCTAGCCTACGGCCGCCTCTTTTATAGTTTTTTATAGTATTTCTATTATACTCCTGTTTTATTTGTGTTATTTTTTTATAGGGTTGTGATTTTGTTCATTTTGTTAATAAAGAGATAATTTGTGTTTATCATCTAGTTTCCATATTTGAATACGTTTCTTATATACGGCCCGCAGAAAATTATTAAATCTGTAGTTAGCCCGTTGTACTAAAAAAGGTTGTTCATCCCTGAGTTAGACGATAATAATCCTTTTAAAATTGTATTAAAACCGAGTTGTCCTTATGAACACTCGCTATAACCGAGTTAAATTATCATAGTCTTATGGAATACTGCAGGGACCTGTCAAAACCGATAACCGATTCGTTACATCCAAATTTCTCTGTAATTGTAAAATAAATACAAAAAAATGCTAACACATTCTGTTGAAATCGTTAATAAAATTGTTGCTAAATATTAACTAAAAATAACTTAATTTATATGAAAATGTAAATTAGTCCTCCCCAGCATTATAAAATAATTTTGTTTTTCATACACAAAATAGCAGATTTACATTATTTTATTAGAATAAACCTGAGGTTTTTACAAACATTCTTAGCAGTACAGCATGGAAACGTAACGTATAATACAAAGGTAAAATACTAGGTATGTAACTGCCCACTTTTTAATAAATATATAAAGGTTTCTAAGACGTTCACAAATACACTTAGCTGTATATTCAATATTTAAGCAAGATTGTGTAAATCTTATAATTGAACATAGCGTCAACTTTCATTACGATAACTTATATAAATATAATACTATGGTGTTGATAACGGCATGCTGATTGTTGACATACGATACACACATATTTCTTATCTATTTCCTTGTATAATTTCTGTTTATTTATCATTAAGCAGTTGGACGAGGCAGACAAATACCTGAAAATAAATGCAATGAATACGATATTTATTTTTTGTTTAATTAGATTTACTGATAAGGCCATGACTGCTGGAAAATGCATCCCTGTTCTAACATTAGCTGCATTATTGTACGCATAGTTTCCACTGCCTCTAATTTTGTGGTAACGCTCTCCTTCTCCTATTTGGGAAACGTAGTAGAAGTTTTGGCAATTCACTGTAAGCAAAATATGGAAAAACTATTAAAAAGCTTTATTTATTTTATCTGAAAAGACAAACGTTTTATCTTGGTTAATATATAATGTTCGGGAATGACCACAAAAATGAGAAACAAAACTATTTTTTATTTATTCCTGCACTTCCTCGTTTCTTACAGGAAGTTTTATAAAATAAACTAAAGCATATTATGGAAATTTTTATCAATTAGGTCTGACCTCCCCGCTTGGAATGAGTCACATTTTAAGGATTTATGAGATTTCCACGACGATGTATCACTTTCATTATTCTGTTTTAATATTTTTAATTTTTGAAATACCTTCAAAATTATAGCAGAACGATATACTATTATTCTTTAAAATGCTATTAGCAATTTACTATAATACAAATGGCATTTTGAACACAACAAAATTTACACCTTGCAATGTAAAATTGACTCGTATAATAAAGCGGTGACGTGAACATTTGGGAGTTCGCCTCCATCGTGTTAACCCGAGCACATTAAATATGTAGGAGCCGGAAATGAACTGGGTCTTAATTGGCCCAGTGGGAGATGCAGAACAGCTGACAGAAAGCTGATTTATTCACATAAACACTCTACTAAGATTTAAGGCTTCCCAAACCATCATTAACATATAATTGTTTCTGTAAGATTTCTAAATTTTTCAAATTTATTGAGACATTCTTGTTCTGGCAATTCCAAATTTATTTTTCCTTATGGTATCATTAATAATAAATTAAATTATATGAACGGAATAATAAAAAAACACTGAAAAATAGAACCAGTAAAAAAGCTATGTAGGTTTACAAAGTTACGAGGTGTAATGAGTAATGAGACTGTTTTTTTTTCAATTTTTGTATTCGGATAAAATTACAATTCAACATTGTCTCCTTCAAAGTCTGTCTTGGGAAGCCACACTATGCTGGGGATGGTTCTTCCACTTTCCATAGCAGTGCTGGAACTCAGTGTGCCAAAATGACGTCCCTTGAGGAGACTTTTCAGGCTCGGCAAGAGGAAAAGTCACAAGCTGAAGTCAGGCGAATAAGGAGGCTGAGGAGCTACAGGAATGTTCTTACTGGCCAAAAATCGTTTAATGAAATTGCTGTGCGACAAGGCGCATTGTCGTGATGCAACGGTCTCAGACGCATGACCCTTTTTCGAAGTCTTTCAAGAACTTCTCTGTAAAAGAGTTGATTAACCATTTGGCCTTGAGGTACAAACTCTTTGTGAACGATCCCCTGGCTATCAAAAAAAAAACAAATCAGCATGCATTTGATCTTCGACTTGCTCGTTTTTGCTTTTTTTTGGCCTTGGAAAGGTTGAAGTGTGCCATTCCAGCTCTGGCGCTTGGCTTCCGGGTCATACTCAAACACCCAAGACTCGTCACCACTAATGCTGCGTTCCAGACAATGGGGATCATTTTCAATCGATTCCAAAAAATCAAGCCACCTTTCCCTCCTGATGTCCTTTTGGTCCTGCGGAAGGTTTTTCGGAACCATTTTTGCGCAGATTTTTCTCATCCCCAAATTATTGGTCAAAATCTGATGAACGGTGGTGTGAGTGAAATCTAACTCTTCACCATCATTCTGACTGTCAACCGACGATCTGAACGCACAAGATCCCGCACTCTGTCGACATTTTCATCGGTTTTTGAAAATGAAGGCCTTCTGCTGCGAGGTTCATCTTCAATCGACTCTGAAAATGCCTTAAACCACCGAAAAACCTAAGCCGTTGACAAAACACAGTTTTGCAAAAGTTTCCGTTGCACTGTGCCCAAGTCTGAAGCAAAACCTGATAGCACACCGTTGCTCGAAATTGATGTCACTCATTAAAAACTGTTTCACGAAAAAAGTCGCTATGGACAACCAAATGACTCTAGCGAGTTCAAACTCGCACTGAAGGCGTATCACATGTTCACCTGCCACGCCTTCCACTCCAGCGTCCCCCGTGTTGCCAGAACGAACGCTACGCTACCAATTTCATTACTCAATTTACAAACCTCGTATGTTGTTACTACAGTGCACGCCGCTTATAAGAATCTCGGATAATGTTATCATTCGGGTATTGTTGTCACTTTCGCGAAGAATGGGCCGGACGTATACGACTACGTAAGAAAAACATCGTTTATTGTAATCACTTCGGTTTATGTTATCAATTTTTTTTCTTAGGATTGTTTTCGACCAGGAGCAACAACCTTGTTTACATTCATTGTTTTGTCTATATTTTAAGCTTGAGTTGTACCCGACCTATTTTTCTCGTAAGTTAACAGCCTGCAGGCTGGTTGGCAGCAACTAACTCTAACCTTTTACAATTGTGGAAAAAAATAGACGTGATCTTAGCTTAACAGAACAAAATTTAGAACAGTAACAATTAAACATTTTGCAACCAGTTTTGTGTAAAATAAAAAAAGATGTGTGAAAATAGAAGAGGCTGCAAAGAAAAATGACTATTTAAACAGTAAAAGAAACAGAATTGGGAAAGGCAATCAATTGGAATATGCATTGAAATTCTCGTTCGCTAAAGCAATTGAAAAGGAAAAGAACATTTTGTTGCAACGGAAGGATGGTTTCACCGTTTATTATTATCAGTCGGTTATTTTTATCAGAAACCCCTACTCCCAATGTGATTAACCGGCGTGCACTATACCAACAATTCTATATGGACCCGCAACTTGGACGATGACAAAGAAAAATGAAAAGAGAATTCAGACGGCCGAAATGCAGTTTCTCAGAGCGGTAGAAAATTAAGAAAATGTAACGTTGTTCACAGGAAAATAAATACAGATATCAGAAATAACTTACAAATAGAACCACTGAATGAGAAAATAAAACATGCAATTTAAAAATGGACGCAACATCTAGAAAGGATGGAAGAAGCGTTGAATTGTCAAGCCAAAGATAGAAAATTACTAGGAAAACCTACGAGAAGATGGGCAGATCAAGTGCCATGGAACAGGCCTGAAGGCCTGAAACGAAATTATAGTTACATCTTCATCCACTTCCGCATCGACCTTCCCTTCACCTTCTGAATGATGACAATTAATTATAATAAAATTAATATTTATAACAAAGATCATCCATGGTGATTTCAGTTGTAATTTGTGTGTATAAGAATGAAGATTCCGCCTCAAAATTTTGAATAGTCTGTAAAAAGGTGGCGTAAATAGAGTTGAGGCGTTTCCTGCTTTTCTCTTTCTCGCTTTCCTTTTCCTTTGTAAATGCTCCTCTGCGCTGCTTTCAAACAAATAACCGTAATCAATTAGTTCCAAAAAAGAAAGGTTTTATGGCGCGAAAGTTTGATAGTAAGCCTTATTTTTTAGTTTCTGCATTATATGTTAGCACCCTTGCAAGCCCTTTTCCTTGTTACCAAGCCACCTCATTCTTGAGCTTACAATTTCCCTTCGTTTTCTGCTTAATAAGTATAGTAAATTAAATTCCAAAAAATAGCTATCATTAATCTCATGGAACTAAAAGTTTTCAGTGGCCCAGTGGCCCGTATAATCTTCTAGATTTGATTTACTTTCATTCTTTTTTTCTTTTTGTCATAATCCTCCGTGTAAGTAGAGACCTTGGAATCCTCTTCCCGAAATATTAATACCGTGCACGCCGGTTACGTGATCACATCTGTACTCGGGGTTTTTGATTACAATAACCGATTGGTAATAATAATCGGTGAAACTATCCTTCCGTTGCTACAAAATTTCTCGTTTTCTTCGCATGGTCTTCCGCTCTGGCGCATCAACGGACCATCTACACGGATATTAGCAAACTAGAGTTTCAATGCAGTTTCTACTTGATCGTCTTTCCGAGTGCGATTCCATTTAGTGTTTAAACTGTTATTGTTCTCTGCAGCGTGTTCAAATTATACAGGTTTTTGTTTTTATTTGATACACAACTGGCTGAGAAATGTTTAATTGTGCTGCTGCATTCTGCTGGCTTATTTTCGACAACTTAAAATACGTTATAAACTGTTAATTTTTGCTTTTAAGCTAAGATCACGTCTGATTTTGACGTCAGGTATTGCAAATGCTTACAATAGAAGTGAGTTAAATGCTGCCAACCAGCCTGCATGTTGTTAACTTACGAGAGAGAGACAGAGAGAAGAGAAGGGGAGTGGGGTTGGAGAGCGAAGGAGGGGGAGAGGGGGAGAAGGGGATGGAGAGAGGAGGGGGAGGAGGGATGGGGAGTGGGAGGAGGG